>JAYGXS010000008.1:30275513-30297749 GCA_036362985.1 Ligula intestinalis
AGTTAGGCAAGTAGACGCAGGGCTTGGGAGGGGTTGGAGGGCGGGGGCGGAGGTGTATGTTCTTAGTCATCGTTTCGTTCCCCTGTTTCTTGCATGGCGGAGGCAACGAGTTGTGGGCGTTGGTGGGAGTTGGGGGGAGGGGTTGACATGCTCACGGTAGACTGCGTTGGAGGTCTGTCCGTCAAACTCATGGCGCGCGTATGTGACTGTTCGCAGCGGCTTGAGGGGGGGAGAAGGGGACGTGCTCACCGTAGGCTGTGTTTACGGTCTGTCCGTAATACGAACGCCCTGCGCACGACTGTCACATTTAGCCATCGAGCCGAATGATCGCCCCGGGATAGGTTACTTGTACGCCGAATCTATATTGTCACATGTGATTTCAAAGATACGTAGACTGGGTCACCGCAAAAGAAAATAAATATGCAATACTGCTTGGAGCTGGCGGGCGCATACAAGCCATTAGTTATGTTGCATAAATACCTCAACAAACTCTGCAGAAGAACCAGAAAAGGACTGACGAATGCACTTCGTTTAACAGCCAGTTAACAGGGATATACGCTTGCTCACAACCCGTATCTACCGCTGTAATTTAGTGATGCTATATAGAGGGAAACTCGAGTGTGGCGGCAATTTCCGCTGCCACACTGGAGTAGAGTTATCGCAGGGGGTTAAGTGAGTCTAACCGTGCAACTGCGATCTTCAGACCATGGTTACTTAGTGCTGAGGAGAGAAGTCGGTGAAGGCCAGAGTAGTAGGAAGAGTTTATTGTGTGCACAACGGAAGAGGAGAATAGATTGACTTGGGAGACATACGTCCGATCAGTAGGTTGACCGGGTCCAAGTGAGGTCTTAGAGTAGTCGGGCCAGAGGACAGATAGAGGGAGATCTTTCATTGGGTAGGTCGGCCTGGAGATTTTGGGCAGCGAGGCAATTTGCGTCGGGCACGCGTGCAAGCTCCTCATTCGTCACCTCATAGATGCGAGAACTATGATTGGCTGATCGAGACGTCGAGAAAGCACATCGGTGAGCGTTTGGGAAAGTGCACTTCGACGCGAGCTAGTCAGGCAGGCACGACCCGCTACAGAGGATCTCCAGCGGACGACGGCAAATAAGCCAGAGAAGGCCTTCCTTGAGTCTATTTCTTACGGTAAAAAGTCCTACAAATAGGGAGACTCTCTAACAGCTTATCTTCTTCACTGGTTACAAGATTAATAATTTTTCGCCCAAATATTGCTCTGCATACTTCAAAACACATGCCAGTTTGACTACTGATTTCGACTAAGTCTACCGCGTGTTTTAACGAGTTGAAGGCTTATCGCATAGTGTTAAGGCTAATAAGGCTAACCCTGACGGCTGCGATCTTCCAGGCCCGGTTCCTTAGGAGAAGAGAGAAGTACTGGGAAGGCTAGATCGATAGGAAGAGTATATTCTGGACAGAAAAAATGGGCGGTTAGGCAGTGGGAAATTGACTATCAGACGACCGCACAACCGCAAACCAACAGGCGGTGTCTGAAGTGATGTCTGCTCGGCAGTCGTCCTATGAGGTCCTGTGTGCGTCAGTCTGTGATTGGCTGTTGCAGAGGCCGGAAGCAGCAAGCGTTTGCAAAATGCCCTTCATCTTAAGCTAATCACGATAGGCTTACGCAGTGAATTACGCAAGAATTAGGTTATATATAAAAAGGATACTTACGCTGCATCTTATAAAGTTTTCCTTTCCCGCCTGGGTCACTTGTCCTGACCAAGTTAATATGGCCGGAACCAGGAGAAGGCGCAGGGGGCCAGTGTGACCGGAGCCGACCCCTAAACCCACACCTGACTCGGATCACGCGGAATGGGAGTGCTATGAGGGCCTCATTAAGAAGGAACCATTACAGCTCGACTCTCAGTCCGCAAACAACCACTAGCCGCTGACTGAGCGGTCTAAATACTAATTGAGTCAGCTGGCGGCCCTCCAAGTCACGGCCTTAAGCGCAGCGTGATAACTTCAAGTGCGTCAGATGCTTTACTCTCGATTCCTACTAGACCACCAGCTGATTTGGAGAATGAACACGGTTGCTTATATATCTAATAACCTCGTGTACGCATATGACTTATAGGAACTGCCTCCCCCTCTGTGAATACAAACGGCATGCTTTAGTACAAATGAGTGTTAAGCGGCCCACATAGAATGCATTTGGAAGTGCTAGAAAGCGGGTTAAGAGGGTGCCATTGCAACTGACGCTCAGACTACTAATCAACCACAACGCACAAATAAACATCGGACTGAGTAGAGGTATTTTTTAAATATAGGAGTTATTACATGGAACATCTGTAGTGGCCCTAGAAGTCACTTGTAACCCAAGACCAGCCGCAGACGCATGACTCATCTAGCCTGCCTGTGTGCCCACCGCCTTTTGGGGCTAGGCGCTAACTGTCATTGGCCCACGCTGTCATTGGCCCCGGGACAAAGCATTCGCCAGCGATTCCTGATGCTCTAGTCACTCCGGAGCCCACCCGAATAGGGAACGGACGCACTACTCCGCGAGTTAACACTATTTCTATTCTATTCTCCTTCCTGTGTACACAATAAACTCTTCCTTCTACTCTGGCCTTCCCAAGACTTCTTTCATCTCCTAAGGAACCAGTGCCGTAATGATTGTAGCTGTTAGGGTTAACCGCCTTAGCCACAACTCCTATACATCGTCATAGGCGGTAATTTCACTTTTCGGAATTGACCACCCAGCAAACTGCTGCCACTTTTGCGGAAACGGCGCAACGATCGGCTTCCTTGGTCATCGTCGCCACCGTTTTGTCAACTGGTTGCTATTTACACGCGAGCCCTACTTCTAGCCTTACAAGAGCTCGGAGCCAATTAACGCTGCACCATTTGCTGATTGGTTGGATGCGCTGGGGGCTAAGATCCTCAATGGCGAACACTTGTCTGGTGCGAGCGCTTGCGGCAAATGCCTGCGATTCGGCGTGTAAGATCTTCGCCTCACTAAATGCTTGCCCATCTAGCTGAAGGCTGTACAGGCCCTTACTACCTACTTATGCACACGACAAAATTGCTGATCCATCTGCCTAGATGTGACAGATAGAGTCGGGCGCAGCGTCCTAGCCGGCTGGCACCCTTATCCCCACAGCCGTCAAACCATACTCGTCTTCGCTAAGTAGACACTCCGAGAGGCTTGTGTTGGTGGTAAAAGGCTAAGCTGGTGGTACTATCGCAGGGGTTAAGTAAATTAAACCCAAGCAACTGCGATCTTCAGCCCATGGTTACTTAGTAGAGGAGAAGTCTTGGAAAGGCCACAGTAGTAGGAACAGTATATTGTGTACACAGAGGAACGAAGAATAGAAGGAAAGAATTTGACTACGAAGAGCACGACCTTCAGCGGGAGTGGCGTGATCCAACGTGAGGCATAGTTACAGGAATCCCCGCGGCCCAGAGAGACAGCGTACACGCCTGCAGGCTTTCTATTCGTCGCCGGCCAGAACGCAGGCTTTGCGACAACTGTGATTGGCTGATCCAGGCGTCGAAAAGCGCGTCGGTGGGCCTTTGAGAAAGTGCACTTCGAGGCGAGCTAGTCACAGCAGTGCGACTGTTGTGAATGTGACTGCAGTTAATAATGCGAGTAATACTAGCGGCAATAAGGGTGACAGTGCCACGAAGAAAAACAAGGAGAAGCTAACAGGACCAATTTTGCCTATGAGGTGACACTAAATTGTTATTGATGGAAGTACGGTTCTTAATTGATGCTGGTAGCGCTAGAATTACTTAGTAACACCAGAACAAGCGACTTCAGGCTAAGGTACAGTAGTGTGGACGGTATATCAGGCTGGGTATCCCAGCATCGATTATCAACTTGTGACAGCCGGGCAAAGCCGGCCTACACGTTGCTAAGTCGCTGTTTAATCTCGACAGGCTAAAGCGCTCTGTACGGCCGGCCAGGATCCGCTGACCACAACTTATGGTAGCAACTGTCCAAACCACGACTTTTAGCGTACCATAATATCTTTAAATGCATCGGATTGTTTATAGTGAGAAAAGAAACGCGTAGAGGACCGACCTCACTCTCTGCCTCGCACCCACCGACAGCAGTAGGCCACTGCCTAGCTGATCGGCCGCCTGAGGTGGGATGAGCGCAGTGCTGAAAAGGAAAACAATGGGACATGAGCCTTGTGGAGTAGGTTCTGCAAGAGAAGAGGAAGAAGCAAGAGAGAGGAAGCAAGGAGGAGAACAAAATGAAAGGACATAAGAAAAACGCTTCAGGTGAGTTAGCGTGGCTTCGGTCTGCCGCAACTAACCGGAACCCTGGACAAGCTTGTGGGGTAGAGAGAGTGGGGGGAGGGAAAGTCATACTCAACGTGTTTGTGCATGCACATATTAAGAAGCATCAACCGCCTGGCGGACGGACCGCCAAAATCACACACCCAGCCACAGCAGGTAGTTTTGACCGGGTGAATCACACGCACACACACGAGCGGAGGCGCGGACGGACGGACGTACGTACGGCGCACGGCATGCGCTACTACTCAATCGAGCGACGCGCCAGAGGCGCACAGGCGCTTGGCAAGCGCTACTACTCAATCGAGCGATTCGCCGGAGGCGTGCAGGCGCTTGGCAAGCGCTACGCGCTGCGCGCATCGGAAGTTCGCGCACGGATGCGTGCGTGCGTACGTGCGTGCGTACGTGCATGCGTGCGTGCATGCGCAATGCGAGCAGATGGCAGTCGCGGCGCCGCGGATATGCACCGGCGACAACAACAACAACGCTTTCAGATGGGCGCGAACACACACGCACGCAGTCCGAATGACGCCGCGGGTGGTGACGAAGTCCACTGCCACTTCACATCAGCGGAGCGAGGGTGGGAGCTCAGTTGCAAACAGCTCTGCGCACACGATAGTTCGAACGAGGTCGCCGCCAGCCATGTGCTCCGCAGATTGGCGGCGGCAGTGCGCTCCATCTACCGCACACTCTCGCAATGACAACACATAGGCAAGGAGGCGATCGACTGCAGGGTCGGGCGCAAGAAGGAGGGGGGGGGGGCGGCTGTACCCTGATTCGCCCCCCGCCTCCGCGAGTTGGTCCAGTGCATCTACCGCGCGATCCGGTTGAGGTACGAAGTCCATCATGCCATCGTGAAGTGCCAATGGGCGCTGAAGCTGCGAGTGCATTTTTTAAATAGTGAAGTGGACTTGTGTTAGGTAAATGCATCTGAACCAACCTCTCTCTCTCTCTTTTTCCACCTTAGATGGGTAAACGAAGTCTAAATGGAAGATTTGACAGATTTGAATAATTACGTTGTCGCAATTATACTCAGATTCCATACGGGCAGTAAGATGGGTGGCTAAAATCGATCCCAGTGTGGTTAAATTCATGGCGCACGGTGAGCCTCGTAGGTCAGTGGTAGAGCGCTGGTTGCGAAAAGCCTTCCCTGCTGTGTCGGTTCGACTCCCACTGAGGCCACGAGCTCTGCACAATTGGGTAAACCGAATTATTTAAATCTGTCGTACCCCCCTAAAAGTAAGTTAGCCTAGTAGTCATTTAGGTGGATTCTATATGATGGCCAAGGAAATTCTGGCTGGGCAGACGACTTGCTGTAACCGTAATGGTGGATTCCATACGAGCAGTAAGTTGGGCGGGTAAAATTGATGAAAGTGGGATTAAATTCACTGCTCACGGTGAGTCTCATAGCTTAATAATAGAGCGCTGGCTGCGCAAAACCATTTCCTGCTGTGTGGCGGCTGTCCCATTTTCCTCATGACACCCACGAGGCTCGACCTAGTGGCTGCTCTAGTGTCTCCTTTTCCCCCCGCGTCCGAACGGCCGCGACAGGCTTGTTACCTATCGGAAACAACAAAAAAGCATGGCCGCGCCAGACTTGACCTCAGCATAGTCAATGTCACATGTGCAGGCAGTGCGCGCTTAGCGCGCATCGGCCAGCCTGCCTTTTTCACCCATAGTTATTTGTGTCCGTGTTCCCCTGACTGGCCCTTTGACCTGTGCAGAAGGAATGGAGAATGGATAGGAGGAGATTTGACTGGCGGAACGCTCGTCCATCCGCTAGGACGCCATTCCATTGATTGGCTGCGGGCGATGGAGGAGACGTCCCGGCGTCAAGGTATCTCGACAGCGGACACAGACTGACGGAAAACTTGCCTTTAGACACCGTCAGCATTTAGGATCGACGCTTTGTAAAATTCATTGATCACAGTAAAAAGTTGTTCCGGCCTACCTTGTCTTCCCTGATTGCTGATTTGGAAAACTTCGAAGCAACAACCACTTCGACAGATATGTGTTGGAGTAGCTTCAAAGCGTTTAAGGTATATAATCTGGGAGCCTGCGCTGATCTATTATGAGGATGAAGTTCTCGGCATCAGTCTCACTCTCTTTCCCCGCTACTATCGGCCTGTTCGAGTCAATCTGAGAAGTCATGAACTAGGGGCACCGTGCAATCGTCTTTTATCTTTTACAACATCAGGGTTCAAAGTTCACAGAAGGAACCATTACAGCCGGGGCTTCCTTTCAGATGGGGAAGAGTCAACGTGACGGTTGACAGCCTTCAAAATCCAGATAGTTACCACTTCCTGGCGCGTCGAAAGGGCTGACTTAGGGTACCTCGAAAACGGCCAATATCTCACACCGCTTCCGTTAACCAATGGTTAATCAAAACCTATTGGCCGACTAATGATGCGACTGCACGAATTTATTTTTTGTAGTTTGTTCGGTGAAGGATCCACACGTTGACATTTCTGGAGTTAGAGGTACTGTAGTGCTCTGTGGCCCTACTCCCACCTAACTCGTGACGCCACAGACGATCTCACTCCGGGCATAGGAACTCGCGCGAAGGCAGTGGTCGGCATGCTTCTGGGACCAGGTGCAAATTGACGCTGTCAGACGAGTGCACCGTGCCTCCCCATCCTGGTCTCAATCAACTGTAGCTTGACCTCAATCCGTCTAATGAGATGTCCCCGTTAGTAGAATAGCCTCAGTTAGTAGGTTGGCCTCAATTCCTCTGGAAGTGGACTGTAATGCGGTGACGGTTGCTCGACGGAGGAGATATGGATGACGCCCGCATGCTCTTCATTCGAATTCTTGAATCTTAAGCAGCGCAGGTTATCAGCCAGTCTGGAAATCTGAAACACGGAGGAGTGATCGTGTTATTTAAAAAACGGCCCCCATCATGGCCATGGCAAACCGGTAATCCCCCTCCCCCTCAATCTGGACGAATGGCAGCCGGACATGTTTGAGGCTTACTGATATAATAATCGAGCTTTTTGCGTGACGCTTTCTCTCTCCTTAGTTTAGTAGAATGACCGAACCAACTTCCATCCACCTTTGGCTTTGAGTTTCACACTTCGGCTGGCCAAACTGCAGCCGCGCGCATCTCGACAGCAGTTAATTCTACTTCATGTCACCATCGGTGAAGTTGCGAGAAGCCATTCCCTGCCTAATTTTTACTTTAACGTTTGGTTTACTGTAGTGACTAACTCCGAGCGCTGACTGTTTCCGGCCTTTGGAACTGCCAGTCACAGGCCGATTCACACAAGACCTCGTGTGACGACGGCAGAGCAATCATCACTTCAGACGCCTTTCGCTGGTTTGCGGTTGTGCGATCGTCTGACAGTCAATTCTCAACTGCATATTCTCCATTCCTTCTGTACAAAATATACTGTCCCTTCCACTCTGGTCTTCTGAAGACCTCTCGCAGCTGTCTTACGGAACCGGTGCTGAAGATCGCAGTTGCTAGTCTTTAAGTCGCTTCACACCTTGCGACATGACAACGGATTTGTTCACCTAAGATGCATTGTGTTGAACACGTGCTTACTGCCAAAGCAGGGCACCTCATCTGTGGCACACGTTGACGGAATTACACAAGAACACCCTCGCTCACTGCCAAAAATGCACTCTGTGCGATGGTGGACTCGAGAACTGTTTACCTTGGATGACGCACGCTCTCCAAAACGCGTGTGCATTGACTTAAATCATTCTTTCCATTCACGGCATTTTTATGGATGCTCGGTTGGATTCACCTGTGCTGTGCTCGTATCTATGTAAACTGCGATAGTGGGGCAAATACACGAGGCTTACATCATTGGTTACGACAAGGTCGACCGTGTGCGCCACAGAAGGGTGGACGCAGAGACAGTGGCTTACACTTTAATCCGTTCATGGTGGCGGCTCTTATTGCCCGCGCAAACTCTGCCCCCACGATCCCGGACCGCGGTGTCAGGACGGAGCCAAAACTAGCAACATTGAGATTGTATGCGGGGTGAACTATACATAAAACGATGCAGAACCTTATATATCCGTTCTCTGCGTTAATTAGCTACTCCTTTAAGAAGCGGTTCCCTGTGTTTACATATTGTTTGAAGTATTATTTTATTGTAGATTGCTTTTTTTACCTAACTTCCTTTACTATTCCGTAAGTTATTGTTAAAAGTTTGTAGCTTGGCTAATTCGTCTAGGGTACTTTTATCATTATTTCATTGTAGATTGATCGGTATTCTTGTTTATAGGTGTTCCTTTATTTACCGGTTTTGGTAGGGCTTTATTGCGATGCCGCTTTTACCCCAAACTTTTCAATAAAACCGCATTCAAATTCCCAGTAGCCTGACTTTCCGCCGATTTCCTCTTTTTTATCACACTGAAAATGCAAATGGGGTTTTATTACAACTGGCAGTTTAATTTTTGCTTCATTTATAAAAATCCGTAAACGATAAAAATGTAAGAAAAATAGGTAGTCGTAGATATAATTTGGTCGGATGTTGGGGTTGTGTAGTTAGTGTGTCAGTTGCATTCCGTGCAATTTGTGGTTTGGATGTTTCTCCATTTACTTTAATGATCATACATAATAGGAGGATCTATAATATATCAATCAACAACTTTTATAGATGAACCAATAAAAGAATATTGATCAATCAAAAGTAAGATAACGATAAAAAGGAACGTAGAAGAAATAGCTAATCAACGCACAGAAAAGTGTTACGCAAGGTTGCGCATCGTCTTATCCATATTTAATCCCATTGTATGCGGCGGGACGACGCGGCGTGAGCGTGCGCCTAAACGCGCCATCACACACGCTCCCCGCCTGTGTGACATTTATTCATGGTTGCGCATCCCAAATAACCCTGGCAGTGCCCTGATCTGCGTCCCTTGATGATCCACCTAATCTGCCGCCTCGATCAGACGTTAGTATATTGCAGGGAGTTAAATAAGTTAAACCCTAGCATTTGCGAACTTCCGGCCCAATACCTTAGGAGGAGAGAAGTCATGGGAAGGCCAGAGTGGAAGGAAATGTTTATTCTGTACATAATGAATGGGAAGATAGTAAAATGAAATTGACTATCAGACGATTGCACAACCGCAAGCCAGCGGACGGCATCTGAATTGATGTCTGCTCGCCATCGTCATGTGAGGTTCTGTGTGAGTCGGCCTGTGATTGGCTGTTCCAGACGCCGGAAACTGCAAGCGTGTAGCGGGTCGTGCCTGCCTGACTAGCTCGTGTCGAAGTGCAGTTTCCCAAACGCTCAACGATGTGCTTTCTCGACGTCTCGATTAGCCAATCATAGTTCTCGCATCTACGAGGCGACGAATGAGGAGCTTGCACGCGTGCCCGACGCAAATTGCCTCGCTGCCCAAAATCTCCAGGTCGACCTACTCAATGAAAGATCTCCCTCTATCTGTCCTCTGGCCCGACTACTCTAAGACCTCACTTGGGCTCGGTCAACCTACTGATCGGACGTATCTCTCCCAAGTCAATCTATTCTCCTCTTCCGTTGTGTACACAATAAACTCTTCCTACTACTCTGGCCTTCACCGACTTCTCTCCTCAGCACTAAGCAACCATGGTCTGAAGATAGCAGTTGCACGGTTAGACTTTCTAAACCCCTGCGATAAGCGTTCCCAAATGTGTCTACGACTGGAGTTGGCCACGACAAGCGTGCACAAGTTCGTTTCGCGCGGAGCTAGTAACCGCAAGTTCATCCGTCGCATTCAACGTGGTCCACTGTGTTTCCAAGCCGGGGCCAAGACCTGCGCGTGGATTAGTTTTATGTGACGGAAGGCTCGTGGCTAGTGCCAGGTTGAAAAGATCGGAAGAGTGGGAGGACACAGGCGCTGATGAGGTCGAAGGCGTCCCGCGTAGGCCAAAATCCTCGAAGTGGCAGTGTCGTAGAGGCCGTATTAAGGAGACATTTTATTCTGACTCTCAGTCCACCAATACACATAGACACAGGCTGGGCTCAGTGTGCGGCCAAAATTATCCCCCTGCAGCTCTCACCAGAGCCATGGCAAAAAGTGGACATCATTGCTCTGAAGAATGGTATGGTCAGACATGGCTGAGACTCAATCTAATATGATAGCAGACTGATCTGGTAATCTTCAGTTTCCTCCAAATATCTTTCGTTTTAGAGAAGTTCCCAATTGGAAGATTTTGTAAGGCCGTTAAATATACATTCATAATATATCGTATCCGCCAATTTATAAATGTTGTCCGTAGTGTACACCGTGATCCATATCCACTGCAAAAGTTGATGAGAAAGATGCGATTCTTTCTCATAGCGTGTCGAAATCTCTGGGCGTCCTTATATAGAATGCATACAGACTATACTTTTGAAACGTTGGAATCACGTGTAACGGCGGGCGAGGGTTTAAAATTAGTCGACACGTTTTTAACACGGATAGATACCACTAAGCACCACTTGGGGCGGGTTATGATTGGCTGACGACGGCTAATGAGCCAGAACAGGCCAGTTCAGTCTCCCTTGTCTTTGACGGTAATACTGCCTGTCTATACTTTTATCCACTACAGCTGCTGTCACGTCCTGAGTAATGAGGATCAAGAAGGAATGCGGAGGGGTCAAGGAAGTTCCCGTAGTGGTCGGTGAATGTTCATCAACAAGTATAACTTTATTAAGACAACGAACGAATACATCAAAATAATATTTTTATGCATGCTTTCTGTGAAAACAGATATCACCTTATGAAGACCTCCACAGTCAACAAAAAATGCATACTATTTAAGTAGCCGTTTGTTTTTAGGAGTAAGCCTTTCGCAGGCGGTCAGAAAACTGTTCGTCCAAAAGTTGTCATGCTGACGTAAAATGAAATATTTCAGGATAATAAATATTACAAACATAGTTGCGCCACATCTAGGCACCTGCTTGCGCTTGGAATAACACTGACTGTGAATCGAAACTAGATAAGGAATCACAATTCCACGGCCATTAGTCATACCGGAAAATACTTCAAAGTATGCGAATGCGACAGTAGGGGTCTAAGTATCATTGTATGGGATCCCGCGTAATTAGGATAAGGCAGGAGACGCCAGAATGAGGGATTATTGTGCACAGAAGCCTGAGTTGGTGTCACGAAACAAGGGAGTAGTTTTGACAACTACCAACTAGTCCGGAGAGAGAGAGAAAGAACGAGACAGTGGGGGCAGCTGCATTTATGATTGTGGAGCTAGTTCAAGTGATGTTCAATTGGTATGTTGCATAACCTGATGAGGTGTCGGTTAAAGTGGCCCATGCCGTGTCTCAGAATCAGACCGAAACGGTTCCTTCACGTGACCTCTGCCAGCTGTGATTGGCTGTTCCAGAGGCAGATTTAGGAGTGCAATCACGTGAAGGTTTGCGGGCTTGGCCTCGGTGGTGGACGACGCTACACCCTAAGCACCATGGCCTAGAAGATCGCCAATCGACATTTACACTGAGAGCTTACGGTCAATCCCACGTGCGTTTATGCGGGCTGGCCGACTGGTAGTCACGCTGCAATGGCCCCTTCTCAACGTGACCTCTGGCACTCTCATACATGTGCAACGTGAGCTGCTTTTTGGTGGGAGGGGGGCATTTATTGCACTTGGTACGTGCAGACATGGCCAGTAGATATGTAGTGGACCTTACCGCCACAGCATTGCAAACATTGAGAGCTAATATATGAAATTCTTTATTTGTGCAATCAGCGAATGTGAGTATAACCACTCAGCGTTAGCGATTGGAAATTGCTCCATAATCCAGGCACTCTGGGCTAATTTACAGGGAGAGGACAAACAATTCGATCGCTGGGACAACACTACTATTTCGCCTGACTATTCGATATCCGTCGCACAATCTTCATCAGGGACGTTAGAAGACAGCAATAACAGAAACGAGAAAGAGTTAGCGCTATAGTTGGCGTTAGGGCAACGGTGAGGGCTAGGATTAGGGTTAGCGTTGGGTTTAGTGTTAGGGTCCGATTAAAGATTTAGGTTGGGCAGGGAAATATGCGCCTTCCTTTGAATTTGCATGAAGGCACCTGCATAATCCGGCTGCGTTCTTATTTTCCTGTTCTTCCACGTGCTTTAGGTCAAATTCCTCTTTCATTTGGGCAAGGTAGGTGGCCAATCGTGCAACTGTCTGGAACACAACACATGTAAGGGGCTCACATGCACGTCAGGGAGCTGGAAGAACAAGTCTGAGTAAAGGTATTGTAAATTTAATCTGGATTCAAATCCATTGCTCGTCTTCAAACCTTGACTGTAATCTAAGTTATAGATCCTAGGGACAAGCCGAAATAATATCACTTGAACAAAGACAGCTGATTTGCAGGGCAAAAGTCCGCACCCCGGCTGGTAGAGTGCACGCGAAGAGCACCCAGTAGACTTCCACTCTTTTGTTGCAAGTGAGACCCAGAAACAGTATTGGATGCCAACCAACTGTCGTATGAACTGAAACGCTGTATAAAGTTCACAGCTCAGCCAATGAAATGCCAGAAAAGAAGAGATGGACACGGATGCAAGCGACGGAGCTGCAATGGACACTCCCAGCTGTACTAGACGACAGCCACTTTTCGGTGACTGCATAATATGGTCATTCAAGAGAAATTGCTAGGCAATCATAGGATAAGCGCGTATCCCGAAAGCTGTTGTTCGTCCACACGGTCCCCAAGTGGCGTCGAAGAACTTATTAATGATGGATGTGGACTGTTCACAGTCTTCTTTTCTTATCAGGCAGCCACGTGTCTAACCGTTTCTTATATTCCCTCCTCCTCCGCGTTTATGGGGAAAGAGTTATGAGGCTAGCAAAAAAACACAGTACAGAAGGAGTTAAAAAACACATCCTACGCACCCCGCCTTAAAGAAGAATTACAAGGACCATTTCACGATTTCAAACAAAACTTAACCAGCAAGCGGCAAGGATAGGCTACTGGCGTCACCAAATTAACCCACAGCCTCCCCTCCCAGAGTTCTATTTTACGCAAAAAATAATGAAATTAAAAGTATATCCCTTTCGCTTGTACAGGCAACATATCGATTGAATCAAATGTTACAACCAACTAAAACCGTCTTTATCATTCCAAAGTTCGTGATGCATCCAAAAAATCGATGGGGGAACTATGTGCCAAATTTTCTTAAACTTTCTTTACAAGAGTTGTAAGCACTTTTTTCCTAGTAGCCTACGTAATTACTTTTTATTTGCTGTCGTAACAGTTAAAAAGAGCTAAGTGTAGTGGTGCTGCAGCCCACCGCCCCCAAACGCGAGATGGCGCCAACGAGGTCTCGCGGCGGGGACAACCTTGGCCGCCCAGTCTCTCGACCCAGCGCGTTGGCCGATGTCTGAATGCAGGGCGTGACCTCTACCCTGGGCTGCACACACGCACGCGAGGCAGTCGGAAGAATGAGCGTTCTGTATCGCTCTGGGCCAATTAGCGTCCTCAAATATTCAGCGGCCCTTTTAACTATTATGGCTGCTTAGCCCACTTGGGACGCGGCTAGTTTCCTAGCTGGTCGTGCTTTCCAAGTCACACTTTTTCCATCTATTCTCCGGTCCTTTCTGTACACAATAAACTATCTACTAAGGAACAGGACCCGAAAGATTGTAGGTGTTAGGGTTAACCATCTTAGCCTTAACACCTATAACCGGTGACCCCGACGTGATCTGAACACGCAGTGTTGCGGCCCACCGCCCCCATAAGTTCTACTTGGGCATTGTTACCGCATTACAATTGTACTGGGTTGTTTCAAGGAAAGGGGTCCTTTGGGAAAATGAGCAAAATTTATTCAGTCAATTTTGGACATTTGATCCCCAGGTCGTCGTCAGGCTTTGTGCGAAGAACAAAGAACAGGGTTGTGTAATACTATGGTGATACTAATAAACTACGCCTGTAGTGGCCCTTGCCGTCACTGCTACCTGACGAAACTGACGCACAACTGAGGCGCACCCAAACGTACGCACAATGTCTCCCCCATTCTGGCCTCAAACCACAGTGGCTTGACCTCAATCTGTCTGGACAAAGCTCTAGGCCGATGCTACCGCCAGACGCACTTTCTAATGCATCCACGACGGTTCGCCCACGCGTAGTCCAATCAATGACCTTCGTGGTTGCAGCCCAAGCTGGCGGCTCGAATGTCTGCTCCCTAGACAAGACTTCGGAACCGGCCCACCTCGCGGCCGGCCGTGTGCTCCGATAGTCAACTCTCTCACAACCTATTCTTCTGTCCTTCTGTAGAATAAAATATTCCTAACAATCTGACCTTCCCAAGACTTCTCCTATCTCCTAAGAAACCAGGGTCTGGAAGATTGTAGGTGTTAGGGTTAACCGCCTTATCCTTAACTCCTATAGGTAAACCAACAGCCGTGCCCATTTCCCGCGTCAGACAACTAACCGGGTCCGACAATGGTTAGAGCGCATCTGACGGTGCACCAATGAACGCTGCAGCTTAGAAGTTTGCCACCCGACGGGACCGCACAGTTAGCCTAGTGTATGAAGCGGCCGACTGGTGCACTGAGAGACGAGTTACAGTGGCGCCTTCCTAATGCGGCTTTTATGTCATCCCCACCCCGTGATATCAGAGTCAGAAGTGCCGGCACGCTTAGGTGCAGTTGTAGTGATCGATTCTGCCCGACGGCCACCTAACTCGTGACGTCACAGACAAGGTCACTCAGAGCAGGACCTTGCGCGAATGTACTTTTCGGCCTGCCTCAGACCAGACGCGGACTGGCGCATGAGACACTCACCACCCACGCCAGTGTCTACCTTCGTGCGGTCCAACCAATCCCTGTCAAGGCCGCGAGACAGAGAGAGGATTCGGCTACCGCCCCCGATTACCGACGCCAGAACTCACTCGGCATTCTGCCCCTGAGCGGGTGGGACGCGTTGACGCTTTCGTGCTCGCAGGGCGAACGCAACGCCAGACTGAATCAACCTTCGCCCTAACTATTCTTCTATCCTTCTGCAGAATTAAACTATTCCTAACAATCTGCCTTTCCTAAGCCTTCTCTCATCTCCTAAGGAACCGAGCCTGGAAGATCGCAGCCGTTAAGGTTGAAAATTAGTAGCCTTAACATTTTGCGATACAGTCCCGGGCGGTGTGAGAGAGCTGTGATCCCTCCTTTCGCTGTTGTTTTAAGATGATCCGTGTGAGGTGTTTCTTGCTGATGATCAAGGCGCGTTGGAGTACGAGTGGAGACGGGAACACGCTACGTCAGCAAACTGCGAGCCTGGTTCCTGCCCAATCAGTCCATGGCAGGCTATTATACGGGGTATCAGCTATGACCAACCCCACTTCCGGTCTTCTCAATACTTTCATGATATCAGGCACGTGAGGGAGGGGAGTGCGTTTGATGCGGTACAAGTCTACTATCACCAAAGCACGCGCAATCCGCCATGTTTGCCTCCAGCCTGCCGTGGAAGCCGACGGTTGAGCCGTCGGGTGATGGTCCTCGGCCAGGGGTCGGCAACCTTTTTAACTCAGAGAACCAAGAAAGCAAATATTTGGAAATATATTTCAGTAAGAGCCATATAGTATATTTTAAGGCGAAATTCAATTTAATGCGAGTATGATAAGCCCCTGAATTTATTCGCTTAAATAATGTTCGCATAATACTCATTGTTAATGTGACTGCTGGTGTTGCATGGATTCGCTTATGGTTTTATAGTCTGGTCGGTAGTTGGTGAGGTTAAGCTTCATGCAAGCGTTGAGACTTTCATCCGTTAGACGGGATCGTAGGGTCGATACAATAATACTCACACGCTGCAGTGTGTGGTATGTGACCGGATGCGTGTTCCAAGTTTTGATTATCAGCTGGTCTTCGGGTGGAAGTTTTTTACTTTCTGTCCACATGTGCTTGCTTGACAACGCCGCATTATGTCATGCGATTCTGCCTAAATCTTCATCGAGTGACTTGAACTTATTCACTCACATGTCTGAGGCCAATTATTCTTCGAAATCTCTAACTGAGAGACCAGGAATATAACTTAGGTCGGCTGTGTTTTCAGCGAAAACTCGTTTGGATGGATAATTAACTTAAAAAAGAAGAAAGTGCTCTCGAAAGCGTGTCTGAACGACTGTAGGAGACTGGATGTGAAGCAAACTAGCTGGTGGAGATCAAAGTTTTGAGTGGACTCACTTACTCTGCATGCATCTTTATATTGCCTTAGCTTTTCAAAATGGAGTAACTGATCTGTTTCAAGATCTATGGTAAAGAGTTCAGGCTTGTTTTCAAAAGCAAATACGGATTGTTGAAGGGATAGCACTGTATTTCCATTGCATTGCAATCTAGCGTTAAGTTGGTTCAGGTGTTTGGTCATATCCACGAGATAGTAAAACATGAGGAGCCACTCAGTTTTGGCTAGCTCACGATGCTCAATGCCCTTCATTTCAAGGAACGTCCGGACTTCGTTCAGGCAAGCTGCAAAACGGCTAAGCACCTTCCCTTTGGACAACCAACGTACATTGCTGTGCAAAATCAGGCCACGATAGTTATTTCCAATTTAATTCAGCAGTGTTTTAAACTACCGATCATTTGACCAAGCTGAGGTCAAGTGTGCGGGCTGTCGTGCTTTATTAGAGCGTCTCTTATCAAGCGAGCTTGTCACCGCTGTTGGAACACCGGAGAAGGCAGAAGCAATTGCTGTCAGCAAGCCGAAAGGGGACCAGCCAGGTCAAACCTAGGGGTTCCGAAACTCCGAAGATTGGTCGAAATTAAATTGAATCTAATACGCGTCTCGGTGGCGGCATGTCACTGGAGGTGGATGACCACAATGCGCGTCCACCCCTTCCACCTTCGTTCTCCAAGACCCGCTGCCCCAAAGTCATGTGTTGCCACAACCAACTGTTCCAATGCTCTCTTGCACTGAAATCCCGCCCCCGAGGCTTGACCCTGCAGCTGCTTCTGGGTAACCGGTAACAGCTGCGCGAGCGTCCCCTTTCCTTAGGTTTTCTGGCGGCCCCAAGACCGCCGCCCTAGCGACCCCAGTGTATTCAGTCACGCACACACCCGAGCATACACGCGCGTTCAAATATCTAAGGGCCATTTGAATACGCCACCCCTCGGCCGATGCAGCAAAGATCTCTGCAGGCGACATCCCCTTGGGCAATTGCAAGACACCAAAAACAGAACAATTGAACCTGCTCCGCAATCCTACTGAATCAGCTGTCACCACTGTCTCAAGCTTTCTCAGGTCTGGCTGGGCGCAACCAACACTAGCCCTGGTTTCGCCAGTGGCTACTGCCGCCTGGAACAGCAATAGGAAGTTCTGTACATAATAAATCACTCCTTTTGGTGACTTCTATCTTTTAACTTCCAACCTGGGATTTGGCTTGATGATTCTAGTGATCCGAGTGCAACCCACTACTTGGACACCTAAAGAGTAATCAAATCATAAAATCGGAAGTTTCCGAGAGAGCCATACACAATCATCAAAAGAGCCATAGGTCTCCGATCCTAGTCCTAGGCTACAACTACTAATGCTGTTTGTAACCGGCATTGATTGGATCATGTCAACTCACGTGACTGAGTATTCTCGATGACAGCCACCAAGTAGAACCGACTGGGCTGATCGTCCCACCACGCGCATTTTTGAATCCAAAACTATGACCACTCTTGTGGGAATCCACGCCGCAGTAGGCCCACCACCGAATAGCGCTATGGAATCGCTTCCTGCAACCACTCATTGCACTACTCATGGCGTGCTATGGATCGTGGCCTCGAAAGCTACCAACCGCAGGAACGGCTCGACGCTTCTCAGGCCTTGGTCAAGCTGAACTTGTCCCGCAAAGGCGTCTTTGTTATTCTTTTGAGATCCGAACGGCCCCACGAAAAACCTCACATAAGCTTTGAGCACGGTTGAGACAGGTATACGCCACGCGTAGACAGGCTGTTTAGGTCTGTCAGCCACTAAAACAGCCCAGGTCATCCCAACTTTGCCATGCAATTCGATGTGGGAAAGGGGTGAGGCAGACGCGCTAAGCGTCGTAAAACTTCCAGAAGTAACCGACCACAAATTCACAATCATGGGCTCTTTTGACTAGAAGGGTGAACTTAAACGATGCAAGTGATTCCCAAAAAAGCAGTTAGGGCATCAACGCGAGCGCTGGATCAGGGTTGCGGTTTGGCTGACGTTTCTTAACCAACCTTAAACCCATCAGATAGCACAGGCAGTTGCGGTCGCTACACCGCCAAATCTCGATCAAAATTAACGGCTACCACCCATCTGGCCTAAAACGGTTGCTTTTGGCATTTAAAGAGTCGGTTGAAGTAGAAGCGACCCGTCTGCAACTACAACTACGCCAAGCAAAACGAATACGCACGGTCGTCCAACTGCCAACCGTGCCCGCATGGTGTCCCACGCCTTTCCCCTGAAGAACGCAGCGACAACGGTCTCCCGCATCAATTTAAGCCACTAAAACAGGACTTTGACATTAACGACGGCCACACGTGTGCGAATCAACCAATGAACTTAACACATTTGCATGTTAGGTGGATGATAAATAAAAAGCGCTGAATAAAAATGTTAGATTTTATATAATAATCTTTATCAAAAGTCTAAGAGGCCGAAAACAAGCTGACAGAACTGTTGCAGAACAATAAATGCAAGTCTTGCAGCATATAAAAATGTATGAAGTAGTGCTTTCTCGGGGGAAGGAAAAATGATGTAATCTGGTGATGTATACGGCGCAGTAGACCAGGGAGGTTTACTTGAAGTTGAAGTTAACCCAAACCAGGTACTTCTGCTTCACTTGAGCCGTGTTGTAGACGATAAACTCGTTGTACAGTAAATGGCCGGAAACGGCGGTGCTCTTGGGCTGGCCAGTAGGACAGACGACCCCATTCTCGTCGGTGTAATAGGTATCCGGATCAGGACATGTCGCGCCAACACCTATAGCGCATTCCGAATGTCATTATAACACAACTACTGATTTAAACATAGTAGAAACATAGTTTTGGTATACAAAAAATAGTGGGTACCTTTGCGACTATTATACTCGTCCTTCAGTTTAGAGGCATCAGCCCTGGAACACTCATGCATTTTGCCCAGCGCCACTTCACAGAGCAACAAGCAGCCCTGGGGCATTTCGTGGCTAGGGTAACAGTAGTTGGCCGACTTGCTGGACATGTCCGCAAAGTATATGCCCTTCCCGAACATGTAACCGGTGACGGGAGCTTCGGGCGGCGCAATACGAAGACCTTGAGCCCTGCAAGGGAGTGAAGACAAAAACATCGAAATTTACAGGTTCGTTTTGAATGAAAATGCCAGAAAAAAACGAACATTTTAAAGCACAAATGGAAAGCAAATATTGGCTAAACAAATCACACATCAGCTTCATAGGTCACCTGCGAAAGTGAGGCCTTACCACTCCCAAGTTTCGGTAGTAGGGCTGAATCAACATAGGCCGGGGAAAACCCATTTAAAAGGACACACGAAACCCTAACGGGTAGATATACATGGACGTACAGGATGCCGGCCCAATTTGTGCGTCGCGACCCGTGCCACAGTAGCATCTTGTTGGGCATATCCTTGAAGGCCTGATAACGGTCGGCCTCACCCTCGCGCTCGAGGTCGAAGATGTCAACCACTTCGAGGGTGTACCCTGCGTGTGTACTGGCGTGCGTCTTCTGCATGTACTCCACGATGCGCTGAAACTCCTTGGACTCGTGGTCAAGCGGCTGAAAACAAAAACGCATGAATTTATTTAGATATATATACGCGTCTACTGATTAAATAATCAGTAACAAATTTTGTTTGGATTTAACCAACACACCTGGATGCGGTTGTGCAGCTTGGCATAGTGATCATCCAGTGGATTAACGTCTCTGTCATCCGTCTTCATGAGGCTATAAGCCACTTCCATTTCCAGGAGATCCTCCAGCATACGAGACTTGGTCTTGATGATATCCAGACTGTCTAGTAGGGGCGGGGCCTTGAGTCCAAAGTCGTGCGGTATGAGAGTGTAGAACTGAGTGGAGTTGCTGAGGAGGGTAGTGTGTCTTGAGGCAGTGTCCTTTTCTGATTTGGATGGTTTTGTGCTGAGAAGCTTGCTCAACTCACCCAAAACGCCATAGGCCTGCTGGATCTGGCTTTTGGACAACTTTCCCAACGGCATTTTACGAGTGTCGATCTGCGAGGACGAGAGGAGTACGATGACATAGCCGTATAAAATGGTTGCAAAAACAACAACATGAGGAAATTTACTTTTTGGTATTACCCCCCCCCCCTCCTACCTAAAACACTCAAACCTAGGCAGAAGCATAGGTAACAAGAAGCGAGTGTGGCATTCCTATCTGCGAAACCAAGCTAAATCGGATGTGAACTAAACCAGCAAGACCATGAGCCCGCTGCACAATGGTCAGAACGTTCGACTTCAACATCTTCCGAGTTGGAGCCTCGGGTGTTACAATGCCTGGACTTGGGTATGGCTGGCTGATGACTGCTAGTAAGTCAGAAACAGCCATTCGAATCTCCCTGATCGTAAAGTTCATCTGCCTGGGCTACTAGCCGGGCTCGAGTGATTCTCAATCGAGAACGGAACAAGTTAGCTACGTAAACGATCTGCACGTACTGTGGACCCAAAGTTAATTGTCTTAATTACAAGCAACTACAGATCGAACAATTAAACAATGGGAAAATTACATCTAATTTGTTAGAAATAATCTTGAAACATATAATCATTCACTAAAGTTGACCAATTGCCATTATGCACAGTAGACTTACTTTTTTGAGCAGCAGAGTAACCACCGCTAACGATAATTAATAAGTTATGTTCTTCCTACTAATTCTCCTGCCTAGAAAGGCTTCGTGCACTTACATAAAAAATTGCCCTTTGATACGAACATTCGAGCTTTCTGAATTTCTGCAGATCAGACAACAAATGTCTCTGATCTCCTGTTTTTATTCAATTGTAAATTGTTCATAACTCACAGGGTTATCTTAAGCAGCCATCGATTGATTAAGGGTTCATCCCAGAGTTCCATATCTACAACTCGCTCTGAGGTATGCAAGCTGGGGCCCAATGCACAACTTTATCAGTGAACGTCTTTCCATGACAATTAAATTTTCCCAATGACAACCACTAAGACAGCGGATCTATGTATTTTGTACTAGGTACGGCTGTGATCATGCCTGATCTAGCCGGCCTCAACGATGTCACGGACGGTACCTGCCAATGCGTGAAGATTGGCGGCAGCGGATCTGGAGAGCTCCATCCAGCCTCTTCTGCAGCAACGGAGACCGAAGATAGGAGGTGGAAGAATTGCTTACATATCTTGGCGGACGGTGTCGATCCAAGGCTTCAGTTACCCTCCTCTTCGACGCTTCTAGGTGGGTTGCGGTGCCGGGTCGAGGGCAGCATAGCTAAGCTCGTGGGGCGGACGACGGAGAACGTGTCTAAACCACCTCTGTCGCCTTTCTTAAATGGCCTGAGATATCTTCGCGATACGATCGCAGCGGATGCGGACTGTCTAATTCGAGGTGAAGTCGCTATACTTAACTCGTAGGATGGGGCTCAGGCATCGGTGGTCAAAAACCTCCGGTCTTCGCTTATCTTCAGCGGATCCGTGGCTCAATAATTGGACATTAGACCATCCTTTGAGTAAAGCACATCAATTTCGTCTCAAATAAGATAGTCTGTACTCGATGCGGCAACATTACAAGGATATGTAAGACCATCAACGTTCTTCGTGGTCAACGATAGGAGCTCCGTCTTACTGCCCTTGATCTAGTTGGATACGTTGAAGAGGGGTCAGATCAAAACCGGATTCGACCCAGTCCGCTAGGACACGGAAGTGGTTCTTGGTCCTTCGGCTGCCGAAGGGAATTTAACTCCCCAGGTCTGGTGTCACGGATCGTCATGAGTGGAGCAGTATCACCCAGGAAATCATCAAGGCCGGCTAGATCAGTCATGATCGCAGCCGTAACACAAAGAAGGGACTGGACTGGCTGGCTAGTAGCCCTTGTTGGATCAGGAGCCCCGACGGGTGGGCCTCAATCCTGGCG
>JAYGXS010000008.1:30297849-30316641 GCA_036362985.1 Ligula intestinalis
TTAACAAGGTCCACCATGCCGAGGACGGCGGAGAGGGGGCGGCCCTTACTGTCACTCAGTACACTGGCAATGTCTTCCATGCCGGAGTCTGGATCCACCACGGCACCGCCTTTGATACGCATTTTTACGACAGCGTCACGCATCTCCTGATCAAGAGCCTTTTGCTTCGAAGCTTTGGTTGATCCGGATTTGGCGGGAACAACGGCTGTGGGGGAGGGTGGAGGTGTAGAAAGGTTAAACAGCATGCGTCATTCTCATCATCATCACCACCACCGCCAAACCATCACAACTTCTACTACCACCGCCAGCAATAGTTCGAGCCAAACCTTTGCTATATACTCTCCCTTGTAGATAACATTAACTTTACTAAAGAAAAGATGGACGAATCCCTTTAACATCCTCACCGGCTACAAAATGCGTAGAAAAAAGCACCGATTAATAAATGAAATTGCAAAAAGACATTATTAACATCATTGCATGCGAAAAGCAAGCAGCCGTTTGCTAGTCGAAAACCGTAAGCATAAACGGCTACTCACTCATTGTAAGCAGCATAACTAGTACCTGAGGTGTCATCAAGAAGACCCAGCTTCCCTGCTATTAGACGAATCTTTTATATCATGTCACAAATAACTCCACTGCCTGCTAGACCTGGTGGCACCTTGTTCAGCAGATTTTTCTTGTCAAGAAAGAACTCATCAGCCCACTAACTGTCGTCTGTGATGTATGATGAATAGGGCGGATCCCCAAGGGCTCTAATTTCTTCAAATCGAAAGTGCCACCACAACACAGTGCTTGCTTCATCTTTGATTCCATCACCTACGCCTGAGCTAGCAGATATATACACCTGTACAAGGAGAGCTCTTTACAGAGGTGAGTTTATAAAAACCGTACTTTAAATTTGTGAAATTGCTGCACATAACGGCTCGGCCGGGAACGGCAGAAACGGAATAAACCTCCCCCTCCTCCCGGTGAACGCTTCGTCTCCTTTTGGCTTACCACCTTGGAATGGCATTTTCCCTACTATCTATGTTTTCCCCATAATGAACCCGCAGTCTTTACACAAATGTGTGGCAACGATTGTAGCATGGGAAACGGCACCAACGATGGTTTTTTTAAAAAAAACGCATGGACATAAATGCCAAAAAAGGCGAAAAACGAGTTAAACGATTATCTGGAAAGGGCGGAAAAAGACGGACTCTTAACTGAAGCGCTCACAGCAACAATGAGACAAAAGAATGGAAAGGAACAAGCAAAAGACGTCAATAAAAATAACATGTGTGGGAAGGACTGCATGTTTTAGGGGGGGGGGGGGGGGGCGGAGACAGAGAGATGGATGCGCAAAGTAGACAAACAACTGCCAACTCACCAAGGCCATCCTAAAAAAGGACAGAAAATAAGTCAGATGAGAGCAAAATACGAGACAGCAGTAGGAGAAGAGGAAGAAATGCTCTTTATAGGAGTTAACCGCGCCCCAGCCAGGCGCAGATTCAACACGATTGGGGGGGGGGCGGCCCCTTCGCAAGACAGCGGCATTTCCGGTCAGAAAAGGACTCGCGTTAGAACGAATCTACTGACGCTTTCATCTCCACTGGCTCTCTCTCGCTCTGTCGTGGAGACGATTGGAGTACACTGGACTCAGTAAACAAGCGGACAACAGACGTGTCGATTCGTTCATGTTATCGGCTATCGTATCTTCCCGATCAAGCACCGACAAGATAACGAAGCCGTAGCCAAGTGGTTATAACACTGGACTTGGGAACCACAGCAGACGCGTCTTCGCCGTGTTCCCATCCGCCCTCATGGTGGCCAAGGTCTGATACACCAAACCTCCCTACGGAGGATCTATCTCCCCTCCTCCATGTTTTTGATAACGGAGCAGCCCCCTCCAACCATGCTGCTCCAACTCCACATCGTCGGGATTGAGGCCCACCCGGGGGGGGGCTCCTGATCCAGCAAGGGTTACTAGGCAGGCAGCACTGGACTTCTAACTAACAAGGTCGCCGGTTCGAAACTCGAGTGTGACAGTAATTTCTGTAGCAAAACTGGGGTTGGGTATCACTAGCTGACGACGGTTAATAAGCCAGAAATGGCCATCCTAGTGTCCCTCTGGCTTTGTCATCGATTATTTTATCTAATCTAAATATCATTCGCTTACCTCGGTCTCGCCCGCGGTCACTGTAGCCCCGTGAGGACGACTCGGAGTTCTTGCATACGACAACTCAATAAAAGGACACTATAAAGTACTCCCGACTGCTTGCGATGGAGATTTGCTCACAAACAAGTCTATAGCTATGCCGTCTTGACACCGGTCCCATGTTGGGGCGTGGAACAGAGGGTGATGTAGACGTATCGCAAGTCACCAATCCTGTAATGGCTGGCTAGTAGCCCTTGCTGGATCGAGAGCCCCGCCGGGTGGGCCTAAATCCCGGCGGCGAGGAGGAGGAGTTGGAGCAGCATGGTCGGAGGGGGCTGCACCGTCATCAAAAACACAGATGGAGAGCAGGGGAGATAGATCCACCGTAGGGAGGTTGGGTGTAGCAGACCTTGGCCGCCGTGAGGGCGGGTGGGAACGCGGTCGAAGACGCGTCTACTGTGGTTCCGAACCCTGTACTACCCTGCCGCGGATAACACGACGAACCTCGTCAAAAGCGAAGGTCGAGCCGTCGTCATGTCAGAAGTGGGCTGCGCGGACAAATGGCAGGATTCGGACCACGATTTTGGGTCAGAAAAAAGTCTGCAAGAGACAGAAAAGGGGAAGTGGGGGGGGGAGAGCCTTACCGAGTTTGCACTGCTGCTGCTACCGGATCGCCAGTCAGAGAGTAGGTTCTCATTGATGAGCCTGTCCACCTCCTCGGGCGACTTGGCCTTACGCAGGAGGTCCAGACTGCTGACACAGATGGGACGCATGTGTGCGTGGCTGGCCCTTTCGATAAATTTGCGTCTGGCCTCGTTCTTTATCTCCTTCTCGCTGGTGATGAGGACTGCTAAATTGGAGGGCTGTTGGGGCGGAAAAGCACGGCACAAGTAATTGAAGAGGGCAAACGATCGGGCGCGGAAACAGACACCACAGTAGACAGGAAAGGAATTACATACGCAGGAGGCGAGAGAGGGCGCGGGCGGCTGGCGCGGCCACAGCCACCCCTAAGCATGGCACCACAGTGGGTTCGGATGCCAGCTGGGTGCGAGAGCAATTAAGGCCCCATAAAGAAGGAGCCATTGCAACCCGATTCTCTCAGTCTGCAAGACAGCCTCGCTGCACAAACACACGCACACACACACTGATCTGTTTATAGTGTAGGGGTCTAAGCCCTGGTTGTGCCTTGATCACTACAATTATCAGGTCGAATCCCAGGTTGGAGGTAAAAAAGCAAAAGTCACCAGAAAGAGAGGTTTATTGTATACAGAACTCGCAGTTGAAGTCGCAGGTAGCAGTGGCCACTGGCGAAGCCAGGGCTGGTCCTGACTGCGTCCAGCCAGGCCTGAGAGCGTTGACTGTCTATTGTGTGGTGTGATGACAGTTGCTTAAGTAGGATTGCGAAGTAAGTTCAAGTGGTCTGCTATTAGTGTGTTGCAAGTAGCCCGAGGGGATGTTGCCTGCAAAGGCCCCCTGCTGCGTTGGCCAAAGGGGTGGGGTGTGAAGTGGCCCTTAGGGGGCCGCGACTACTTGGGCGCGCGTGTGCATGCATGAGTGCGCACGTATGTCTGCGAGTGGAAGTAGGTCAAGTGGTCATCAGGACACCAAGTGGAACAGGCGCTTGCGAATGCACATGACGTTGGGGCAGCGAGCTTCAGAGAACGAAGGGGGCAGTAGGAATTATGGCTCTCCGCCACAAAAGTATCGAATATGCTAACCCATTAGAACACGAAGCAATGCTCTCGACCGTAGCCAACAGGACAATGAGCCAAATTGACTTAACAAAAGAGTTCGCCTTACAGGTTCGTCGGCAGCGGCTTCTACTACTTGCTTTCAGTGCAAGACCAGTATAGATTTGCATAATAAGGACGTAAGCATTGACAATTAGGGTAATCCGCCTACGTTTTAACTTAATATTTCGGGACTACTGAAGCCAACTTCTGCAGCATAAAACTTATGGTGATTGTCACCTTGCCCTACCCTGAAAGAAGGAGGTGAAACAAGGAATTTTCACGAAGGATAGATTATAGGTACCATCATAGTATCACATAACTCAGGACTTCTGCTTCAGGTGAGAAAATGAAAACCATTTCCTTCGCATTTAGAAATAGCATATCCACCGAACCAAATATTTATACAGTAAGTAGACGCAACAAATAATGAAAAGCTGCTTTATCTATATTATATTTCAGTTGTATCTAGGTACCCATGTGTCTACTACAGTAGTCGGCGGTTAGTAAGCCCACGGTTAATAGGCCCAGCTACTTATTAAGCCCAATTTGGCCTGGGCCCGAGGTGGGCTTAATAACCGGCGACTACTTTATATACAGTGAGTGTACTATCTGATGCAATAAGTTCGAAAAGGTAATAAAAGTCATTTTGCGGGAAGTCAGCACACGCGGCATGCCCCAAAACCATCATAACAGTAAAGTTAGAACTATAAGTAAAAAAAGTTAGTGTGGTGGATAAATTACTATTTATTAGCATAAAAATGTAATTTTCACAAAAATCTGCAAACTCAGGTAATGGCAATATTAAAAGTTACTGGTCCAATGTGAAATATAAATATGTTTAAGGCATGGGAATGGAAAAGGATGGCAAGTTAATACAGAAGAAGTACAAATACAAAATATTAATTACCTACATTGTTTCCAATTACATTTAAATTTGCATTAAATGTGTCAGAAATGGATGTGGTCAACTCAACTGCAGTTTTTTTCAAAGTGGATACTTCGTAAAAATTTCCGTTTTTAATGCACAAAAAGATCATTGCGTGCTTTGTATCAATTTTTATTGACAATCGGATAAAAGGTTTTCGATAGAAATCATATCCCGGCTGTTGAGCGGAATAAAAATAGATTGAATGCCACACAAGGATAGGTTGGCTGTTTACTAAAAAGTTAGATTACGGTCGTACTTGTAATCAAATTCATACCATTTTGTGTTTATTGAAAGAAATTTCCGTTTGTCACACTTAAAAAAATTTTTTCAAGAGTTCGAGTGCGTCGAGCAGCCAACTGTTTTCGAAATTCTGCTGAACACTACGAATTTCACTGTTTTGATTTGGTTGTCTATAAATACCGATTTTGTCCAACCTATTTACCGAAAACTTAGAAATAAGAAATATCGTAAAAGCATTTACCTAAATAATGAGTTCTTAAACGTTCCTCCTTAGATAGCTGCCTGCGTGGGTCATGACTTTAGAATCGCCCAAATATGTCAACTCATTGCCGAGAAAAATGACTTTCTACAACAAAAGCCGAGAACGAATACGTCTAAGATTAATTAAAAACTTTTTATAACAAGTTACCTCCTCAAAAAGCGCTTTAGTTAGGTATTTCGAAGTCGAATATCCATGTACGATACCTTTTTTGAAGATAAAGTCAAGATCAAAATGGTATATTCTGACCGTTTTTTGATTGCGCTAAAACTTAGAGGAAAAAACTCTGCTGGAAATGAAAGAATTGACAGTTCTATGTAAACCGGAGCAGTTTTTACTTCAGGGCAGGGCAGCGTTCTTTGATTTTAATTGCGCAACAGAGGGACTCAAAATATCATTCAATATTATTAAGCATGATAACCGTTTGCCTGTTCTGCTCGAAGTTTTTATATGTATTGATTTTCGTCTATATTTTCACAACGTTCGGACGGAGTTAGCTAATGATGTTAATTAGAAAACATATGACATTTCGACGAAGTTCATGTTAAGTCAAATAGGCCTACTAATTTCGGCGTAGTAAAACACATTTTGGTCTCCTGTAAGTTTATTGCTTATCTTTAGGGCACAAAACATAACAGATTTATTTGTAGCGCAAACATTTGTTTACTAAATTTATCGATCTTTTCTCGACTATAGTGCTGTATCTTGTACGTACACCAACCTCAATTTCATGGACGCAAAACAAAATTTCCTCTGTTGTGAACACATAATTAAACAGTTCCTGCTCTTTATGAATGTATTTTTATATTTCAGTGCATAGAAACAAGAATCTTTTCTCCACAGCGCTTAATAGCATAGGAAATTCCTTGGAAATCAACAAATATTGGATTTCACCCATTTTCGCTTATGTTTTCTCCAACTATACGGATCCGAATGTGCCTCAAGCCAACCTAATGAACTTCATAAACGACCTCAAGTTTGTGTTAAATTCCCTAATCATCAACCTTTCATCAGACATGTCACCTACTGCATATATTGATGGTATAACTCAATCGCCTGTTAAGTTAAACCTCACAGACTAAGTGCTTAGTTTTGCTATCGCTTTATGCAAAATAACTATTTTCTACATAACTATCACTCGCGTATTATAACGCGGTGACTGTGGCTAGATTACAGCAATGGTAGGCTCGCAGGAACCACCCCACTGTCTCCCCACTCCCATACCGCGACCAAACGTCGAGAAGACCGGAGATAGATGAGGGTGCAGGCGGCTGGCGCGACCAACAGCACGCCTCGCTAGGTAGGTAGGCTCCCGCCTGGGGGCGCCATAAAGGCTACATTACAGAGGCGACAATGCAGCCGGACTCTTAGCCCACAGTACGCTATTCCACAAACCAAGACACAGTGGACCGACTGCAGGTCCAAGATATTCCGTCCGTTGGCAACCCTTCAAGCCACGGGTTTTAGCGCACCGCGATATTTTCAAGCGCATCGGATTGTTTATAGTGAGGAAAGAAGTGCGCGGGAGGTAGACCTCACTCTCCCCCCCCCCACCGCCTAGCTGATCAGTCGCCTGAGGTGGGATGGGCGCAGTGCTGAAGACACACACCTGCACCGCCTGGAGAGAGAGCAGATATTTGAACTTGCTTCCCACAAACAGACAACAGCTGACGTTAAGCACCACTCAAGCATAAACCCAACAAAGCCAACGCACCTCAAGGACGATGGAGCCACCGAGTTTCTTCACGGTGGTTGCAACGTCACGAGCCGTCTCATTGTTGGCGAAAGGACCCTTGCCGATGAGGAAGTTCAAGCCTGCCAGCGGTGTTTTCTTGCTGAAGGCGGCTGCGGCAGCCTGTGCGCCGTCTTTGTCGTCGGTGGCAAAGATGCGTGTTCGTGGGGTGTACTTAAAGGTTCGCCTAACAGGGGGGGGGGGGTTAAGGAGATATCCAGAAGTTGGGAAATGGCGAGAGAGAAAAAAAGAACAAAGGTAAGCGACCATACGCCCGCCCAGGGAGACAGGAATAATCGATCGGCTACTCTGCGAGTCCACAGGAAAAACACGCGGGGGAGGGAGCTGGCAATTCACACCCGTCACGTGAGAAGCACATTCTCGCCTCAAGAGTTTCTTGTTAGTGCTTATCTGCAATAATCATTTTTACAGGGCTTTGCTCCTCCCTCTATTCGGATGCTAATTTTCTTACATAGACGTCGGGTGGCCTAGGTCGCCAAAGCTAAACCAATTTTTACCTCTATTTGCTGATTTGAAGTAGTCAAGTCAAATTTATTAAAGGAAATATAGGCAAACGCCTTTGAACTCCCTCTTGGTACATAGGATTTAAGAAATGCATCGGCACAGCCGAACATTCCAAAGAAGTCGTTGACACAATTTCAAACGACTACTCGCTTGTTTCAAGTAATAAACTCACACTCAGTTTACACGAGCCAGCAGTGTAACTGAGGAAGAATAGCAGACAGTGAAAAAACTCCTAAGGCTGGCTCATATTTCAAAATGGAATGTCATTTTTGGTTTTTAGGAGAAAAACTGTCGGCACAAGGTCACAACATTTCCTTGAACATTTGTCAAAATTACGGCCATTTGCGATCATGGATAAGTTATGACTACCCACTGTTGTGAGTTTGTGCGCCTAATTCAACTTTTTAGAAAAGAGGACAATTTTTTGCGGAAAATTCCCACGGAAAATTGGCGAACATGCGTTTGTTCTCGATAAATTCTCATCAGGCCTTTACATTTATGTGGTAATGAAATAAATAAACAATGGTGGTTGGTGGACAGATTTCGCGTTATTGTTGTCATGGTCGGTAGGGGGCGGGGAAAAGGGGGTGGGGGACGGTTGGGGAAGTTGCGGACAGAATGTCAGTCTCTAGCCGGCCCGGCGTCCGAGGCAGGTGATAAGGTGTGCATGGTTGGATTTGGGACTTTTTTGTCTCTGCGGAGGTCCATTTCCTAGGCCAGTGGTCCACCGTGTGTAGGCGTGTTACCTAGTTTCGCCCATGGTAACTGTGGCACCGCGACGAAATTCTTTTGGGCGCACAGCAGTGGTTGGCGTAGCCTAATGGCGGCAGCCTCTGCCGTCGCTAACAGACGCTGTCCGAGGAATCTTGAGTAGCTCGAGGGCACCTTGTAGATCACTTGGAAGGCCTCTTTGGCATCCACGCGATGGTCAGAGTCTACCAGGTGCGCTAGAATGGGACTATTTATGCCCTTAATTTGGCCCTTCCCTAACCACGCTGGGATGTGTTCTCTTACTCGTTTGGATAAACGCCGGCTCGTGTGACTAATATATCCTGCCCCACAGGAACAGGTAAATGAATATATGCACATAGAGGTTGTCTGGCAGTTTATCCTTGCTCTCTCCGTATAGGATGGGAGTAGTTGAGAACAATACATGGGTGTTGGATGCTGAGAAGATAGTTGCTACGGCCTCCTTAGAAGTCAGCTTGGTCCGTCCCCTTGAAATGGGACTCTGATGAAGACTCGTTTCTTCTCTACTGTTAATACTGAGGGCTTTGGCGGCCTTTCAGCCATGTTTTTAGCAATAAATCGACAAGGATACCCATTTTGTCGAAACACGCCTTCAACAATCTTAAGCTCCTTTTCAATGCTATCAGTCGAGCAAATCCTCTTCGCCCTTTGCGTCAAACACCGTACTAAATTGCGTTTGAAGTTCAACGGTACGAAACTAGCAAAATTGATGCATTGCCCGGACCACGTCTTCTTCCGATATACCCTACGTTGAATGCTCCCATCAGCTCTTTTACTCAAAAGCACATCGAGAAATGGAAGCGATCCAGATTGTTCTTCTTCTATGGTAAATTTTATCGATGGGTGCGCCCGATTTACTGTATGCATTAGCGTTGATAAGTTGGTTTGATCTGATGCAACTACAAATATGTCGTCTACGTACCGTTTATAGTACGTTAGATTATTTATCTGGTGGCTAAGTTGCGTAGCTTCTAGTTTGCCCATGAATATATTTGCTAGAAGCGGGCCCAGAGACAAGCCCATAGCTACTCCGTCCAATTGTCTGTACAGGTTATTATCAAATAGGAACTGTACATTCAAGGTGCTTTTTAGCAATAATTCCTTCAGTGCAGTTACCAGCATTCCTATGTCCTGCTGAGTCAAGGTAATGAATTCACAGATGTAGTCTACTGTTTCTGCGACCAGCACGTTCGTGAACAGGGACGAGACATCAATTGAGAACATCATCATCCCGTTCAGGTCGAGGTCTTTTACGCCGTCCACGAATTCGAAGGTGTCTCAGAGGCTGTGAGGTGCTATCTGACTCTGTATGGGTTTCAGCTTGTCTGCTAGCCATTTTGCTGTCGCATGGTATGGCGAGTTTCTCATATCTAGGATGGGACGAACGGGCACGCCAGTTTTGTGAACCTTAGGCAGCCCATATAGTCGAGGTATGTGCGTGCCAACGGGACGGAGACGCTCTAAGTCATATTTGCTTATGACGCCGTCCTTTTGAAGTCAGCTGGGTTTCAACCTCATCCGTGCGATCTTTATCCTTTTCTGTCTTGCTTAACTTTTCTTCGTCTGACAGAATGGATTGCATTTTTGAAATGTAGTCTGTTCTGTCCATTAGAACAACACCCGTTCCCTTATCTGGCCTCGTTATTAGGATAGACTTGTTCTGCCGGAGCTGTTTTAATTTCTCTATGTGGGCTTTCGTCAGCAGACCCCGATGTACTGGTATGAACAATTAACTAGTGTAGACTTAAAGTGCTGTACACTCTCGGCTGACACTGGCTGAAGGTCATGCGTTTGACTCAGCAAGTTTTCGAACTGCGTTTCAAGCTCTAGCTGGTTTGGTTTCTGGCAGGGACAGCAAAATTTTGGACCCAATGATAAGGCTTCCATCGAGGTTTTATCAAGAGATACGGACGAATAGTTATGTACATACCGACATGGATCCTCAGAAAGCTTCGATTGTGGTCTGCATTCCTGTACGATGCGAAGGAGAGAAGTTGTCCTGGCTTCTCCGCACTTTTCTTCACCGTGGATGCCAAAGAGGCCTTCCAAGTGATCTACAAGGTGCCCTCGAACAACTCAAAATTCCTCGGACGGCGTCTGTTGGCGACGGCAGAGGCTGCCGCCATTAGGCTTCGCCGACCAGTGCTGTGCGCCCAAACAAATTTCGTTGCGGTGCCACAATTACCATGGGCGAAACTGGCTAACACGCCTACACACGGTGGACCACTGGCCTCGGAAACGGACCCCCGCAGAGACAAACAAGTCCCGAATCCAACCATGCACACCTTATCACCTGCCTCGGACGCCGGGCCGGCTAGAGACTGACATTCTGTCCGCAACTTCCCCAAACGTCCCCCACCCCCTTTTCCCCGCCCCCTACCGACCATGACAACAATAACGCGAAATCTGTCCGCCTACCACCATTGTTTATTTATTTCATTACCACATAAATGTAAAGGCCTGATGAGAATTTATCGAGAACAAACGCATGTTCGCCAATTTATCTTCTAAAATCATATTTTCAAAATGAAGCGCAACACACTCTTTCGCTCAAATTATAAACAACGCTAGGTGAAAGTGGGATATTTGCAGACAACGGTAGGTTACGTTAGTTCTCTCCCCCCAATCGCAGGATATGTTTCTAGGACTAGAATGTTTGATCTCTGCGTATTTCCTTTCGCCAATAAACATATTGGAAGGAGTGTCTTCCAAAATGCGTACATCAATTCGAAAAAAACTTCTTAAGAGGCCTGACCCAGCGCAAAAACCACTAATGTTACTGAATTGAACTCACAGAACAGTCGCATCGCGGTACTCCTTGGGCACCCGGAAAGGACGTCGTTTGGGTTCACGAGTGCTGTAAATGCATCGAGCCCACTCATTAGCCATGCCCATACAGCGGTACTCTCCGTTGGAGTAGGCGAGGCTACAGTTGTTGCAGGCGGGACAGGGTGGCAGGGCGCCAAACACCATACCGTCGACAACAGCGTCCAGGAGGGCTGCGAGACCAGTGGGCACACGTTGGTCGTTGTACTCCAGCAGACCCACGAGAGCATCCTTGGTGACCTCCGCTTCGAGGGCGCTGTGCAGCTTCCACATGAGTTCACTTTGTTTCTGTAAACGGAAAAGGGCTGTGGCGTTTATGAGGCTTTCTACATGGGCCTACGGGGTTTCCAACTAACCCTGCTCTCCGAGGAAGAAAACTAGGCAAAATGTGTTCGATGATTCATCATCTGGACCATAGAGGTTGATTGTCTAACTCATTAAATTTTAAGATCAGAATTTGAGGGGGTAGTTTAACATACACTTTTTATGGTTTATTGAAATGATTTGTGGCGCAAGAAGCGTGTTGCTTGAAGCGAATTTCGTTCTGATCAGTGTGTTTTAGGAAAACGTGGACCAAATCCAACGTTTCTGCACACCCAAGGAAGGTCCTACGCTCTTAAACATAGTGGACCAAAAGCCCATGTTTATGTGTGCTGTGCTATAAATCGAAAAATTAATATAAACCAGAAAGGTTTTAACAATATCTCTTTAGAAAACCAAACACTTCGGTTCAACTTCATACAAAATCTGATGAAATGCAACTTTGAGAAAAAATGGGTGTGGCGTTTATGAAACGATGTACGTGGACTGATTGCGCAATCGAGGACTCCAAACTAACTCGATAGTGAAGAAGGCAAGAGGTTTGTTAATCATTAATCCACTGGAGCATAGACACATGGAGAGAGCTGCACACTTCGCAAAAGGGGCTTTCTACACAGAGAGATTCATCCTTTGGATTATATGGAGAAAAAAATAAAGACGAGTATAATAAGCCTGTGATTTGTAGGGGGACGCAACCAGACGGCGTCTAAAGACTGCGAATACGACTGTTTTCCTTGCGGTCAACTAAGGCCTATTTTAGCCAACGCATCTGACTGACTGCAGAACACACAAATACGCACTTGTGAAGGAAATTATACTGGCCTACTTGGATAGGTAAAGGTGAAAATAGGTTAATTTCAAGTTTAATTCTAGCCTGATGGATGGGATTGGAGCGTCAACGCAGCCCCATCCACCCACCCTTATTTAACCTCATCTAAAGCCAGATGCTCTACCGACTGAGTTACCGCAAACTAGGCTGGCTAGTAGCTCCGTCATAAAAAACACAGATGGAGAGGAGGGGAGATTGATCCACCATAGGGAGATTGGTGTAGCGGACCGTGGCCACCGTGAGGGCGGGTGGGAACGCGGCGAAGACGCGTCTGCTGTGGCTCCCCGCAACCAAGGCTGCGGCAGCCAGCGTAAGGTTACTGCCAGCATCTTCCATATATGAGGTACGGTTACGCTGGAAGTAGAGGCCAAATGACGCAATGGCAGAGGAATGGCGACTAGCAGAGAGTTGTGATGTGCCGGACAGCCAACAATTCTGCTAAATGTCCACTAACACAAGGTCATTCAACTTTACAGCGAGCGCCTTCCGACCTGCAGGCCCTTGACCGACTTCCATTCGTGCGTCCAGATAGTCCCTGTTGCCTAAGCGTCACTGACATATGCCCCCCGCCCTATCGGTCGACACGGCACGGGTCACTATACTCGACAACCCCTCGGGTATGGCGAAACTCCACTTGACCTTGTCTCACAATTATGCAACGGCAGCTGTCACAACTGTCTCAGTCAACGCCAGCTCTGGCCTCGCTAGTGGCCACTGCCACCGGAGGCAATCACCCGCGATTCTGTGCACAATAAATTCCCTCCCCCGTCAACTAGGAATTTGACCTGATGATTGTATTGCTCCACGCACAAATACTAATTAGACGCTACAGCAACGTTCTCGGTAGTGGGCAGGTGTCTAAGCGACAGTGGCTGCACGTCATGATGTGTGTGTCGAACCTCAGGTGCTCGAGTAGCTAGGCGGTCGTCATACGGTGGGGGAGATAGTGAGGTCGACCCTCGGCACGCTGCTCCTCATGTGCGCGTATGTTTGCGTGTGCGTATGGGAGGAGACGGAGGACTGAGAGTCAGGCTGCAATGGTTCCTTCGTAATGTAGCCTTTATGGCGCTTCCGCGCACGCTGGACCACACCTAGTAAGTTGGCTGAGTAAATTGTGCGCGTGCTGAGTGACTATTGTGCCAGCCATTTACACCCCCCTCTTAGGAACCACAGCAGACGCGTCTTAGACCGCGTTCCCACCCGCCCTCACGGCGGCCAAGGTCTGCTACACCAAACCTCCGTACGATGGATTTATCTCCCCTCCTCCATGTTTTTTGATAACGGAGCAGCCCCTCCCGACCAAGCTGCTCCGACTCCTCCTCATCGCCGCCGGGGTTGAGGCCACCCCGGCGGGGCTCCGGATCCAACATGAGCTACTAGCCAACCCTCCCTCATCCCCGGTCTTATTGACCTTGCCTTCACACCGGAAACGGAGGTGGGAGTGGCGAGCGAGTGGGCAGATTCTCCGCAAGTCTGATTAAACACCGGTTTTCGTTCGGGGTAGTTCTCTGTGTTGCTCCTGCTTGCTGTCACCGCTTTCGTGTTGCTTGCCCAGCTTGCCTCAGTGTCTGTTGCGACTTGCTTCAGGGTTTGCTGCAGCTGTTGGAGCACGCGGTGCCCATCGTCGAACCCGGCGGGGAACTGTCGTGTGGGTTGAAACAAGGTGGTGGGCGCAGTGGCCCAAGCGACAGGATCCCTGCCGCTACCCACACCCCACACCCTATCTTGTTAAAATCCTGGTCAAATGTTTGCATAATAGACATAACGCGGGTTGCCCGTTAGCCTAGCTGCTGGCTAGCCGGCACGTTCACAGGCGGCGGATAGTAGAACGGCCCTCAGTGAAAGTAAGCTGTGAACAAAGCAGGCCCCTGGGTCTGGCGATTAAGTAGTGGCGGAAGAGCAGCGACAAGGCGCGGCCGGCTGAGGTTTGATGCTTTAAAATACTTTCGTATAAATTGGAAAGCATGCATCCCAAAACAATTTAATTTGAGGAAAAATATATTATTGGGGATATAACGGTAACATAAATTCGTTAATTTTCGAGGCTGGTTTCCCAGCTCGTCTTCGGAATGAACGTGGAATGTGCAAAGAAGAAATGCAATTTCAGACGTGCGGAAAAAATCATGAGTCATTTAGCGTGAGACTTTATTGGTTGTCGTGGCCTCTGTCAGCCTGTATTGTGTGACGCTCGTCTTTTCCACCGTTCTTTTAGGTGCGGTTGGTGCATGAATCGTCGTAGTGCACGGCCTTAGGAAATACTCGGCCATTTTTGGAGGGGCAACACCTGACGACGCGTGTTTTGTCCCATGCGAGGCTGTGTCTTGTATCAAACCTATGCATAGCCACTGCGGATAAATGGCCACGTCTTTTCACTGCCAGTTAGTGTTCGCGAATGCTTGTAGAGACGGACCTTCTCATTTGGCCGCAGTAAACGGTATCACAAGCTCCACATGGCATCTTGTAAAAGACTTCTTTTTTTTACCGAAATAGCGCCACTTTTATTTTGTACTTTATCAAGTACCTTAAAACGAGTTCAGACACATCATATGACTATTTTTCACCGCACGTCTGAAATTTTAGCCGTTCCTTACATATTTATCCTTAGCCCGAAGACGACTTGGGAAACCAGCCTCGAAAATTCACTGATTAAAGTTACCTTTATATCCCAAAGAACATGCTTTTCTTCAAACTTAAAAAAAAAAAAATGTCGCAAAGCCAGACGACGGTACTGTGACATGCTGACCGTGAACCGCCATTAAATAGGTTCACTTGCCACCGCTGCCTTGTGGCTAGGCTATTGAACTAAAGCGCTAGAGGAGATAGTCTCGAACAAACAATCCGAGCGGCTCCCGCGGAGCCACCCGTACGTACAATTTTCACAACACCTCACGATAACTCTGGTCCAGGTTTGCTGTCACGGATCGCAACAAATGGAGAAGTACCCTACAAGACCTCATGGAGACCGACTATATCAGTCATGATTGCAGCCATAACAAGCAGAAGGGAACATGACGGTACGACAACGCGTATATTTTGTGGTGCGAGACACATGCGCCCGATCCCACGTTGACATCGGGCACAGAGGGGTGAGAGAAGAGTGTGCGGTAGATGCAGTGTAAGCCTACCATCACTGGCTTACGTGCAAGTCACGGCACTTGCTTTTAACGTGCTGTGAAGCAAGTGCGGTGGAGATTGTCGGATGCGACGCTCGAACTGTCACTGGTTGAACATCGGCAGCCTCCCACGCGCTCACCGTTGATGCAAACTCACTTCGGCTACTGTTAGGACCAGCCTGACGGACAATTAGCAGGCAGCCAGCTTGCAAGTGCGAGCCGCGCTCACGGCAGGCTATCGATCGGCCTACACAGGCGAACGCAACTCGCAATCAAATCAATCAATAATTCAAAATTCAAGCCAATCGTGCCGGTAGCCAAGCCAGGACAGAGGTTGACTGGCTCGATGGACCTAGCTACCACTCGTTTGTTGTACCTTTAACAGTCAAAGACTTCTGCTTTTGCCATCTTTTTGTCGCATTCTTCCTTGGGGGACTCACGCGAGGCGTAATTAGGCGGTAACGCCTCAGATTCGGCAGCCGTTACAACAGCTACATTCTCTTCCCTTTGTTTTTAAATTCAACAACAGAACTACAAGAATCGGCGACGATTCACGAGGTTCGGCATCACTGGGTCTTTCAAGCTTGGCTGCTATCTAAGTCCACTTCAAGATCCAAGCAATCCACCTCACGCTAGAATTCCCGTTTTGCCCCTAGGGGGAAGGAAAACGTCACAGCATCGGCAGATGAGGATTCAAGTGACGGGGCAATGAGTAACGTGGGTACCTCGAGGATAGCCAAATAGTGGTGGCCTCCACTAGCAGTCCATCAGGACAAAAACAAAAGGACTGAGCAATTATAATACAGACAAAATGCAAGACATAGTTCCCTCAGGAAAGTGAGCAGAGAAAATGCAAGTCCTACCCGTAAGGCCTCCTTATTGGGATCCTCCAGCTTAGCCTTCTTTGAGTCAACTTTGTCCTCGTCTGCAGGAGCCGCGCGTTTTTTCGATGCCCTGAAAAAAAGAAGGAATTATTCGGACGCACTGCAACAGGGTTCATTGGGGAAAGTTGGAGGATTGCATGAGAAACAATGGCAGGTGCAAGCGAAAATGCGAATCCCAGGAAGCAATTGAGCAGAATTAGACGCGATCAAGTGCGCACAAGCGGCCAACTACCTTCGGTGAGAAGGGGTGGGCAGAACTGGCACGCAGCGACTACCTGAACAAAAATACCTCGTATGAACCGTGGTAATCGACTAACTCGCACCCCCTATTCGGCACCAGTCTGGTCTCCCTTAATTATCTCTTCCAGCCTCCGCCGCCTTCAGTCAGCACAAACCGGCGTCTTTCGCACGATCACGGGCTGCTATAAAATGTAGCCTATCGATCACTTTCATGCAGAGGCTTCTGTCCTGTCGGTCACCCCTCATAAAAAACTCTCAGGCCAGCAGTTCTGGTGGACCTGTTTACAACCTGGCCATCCGATTTACCATCGTTGCCACGCTCCTGAGCTTAGCCGCAACTTTCGGCCGTCTAGTCGAGTTCTCCACAAGGCAGTTGTCGCCTCGTTTCTCTCGGATCTACCCACTGAAGGCTTTGCCATCAAGACAGGTTTCCAGCGTCTTCACCGGAGAGCTGTTGTGGACGCAAAATTCAGCTACTACCCCCCGGTCCTTTTGGGTGGCTATCCACCTCCGATTGCGGCCACGAAACGACAGCTCCCAAGCGTCTCTCGATGTACCCTGGCGCAGCTACGCAGTGGCTACTGCATGCTCCTTAGCCAGTACCAACACCGGCTCGACCCGTCCATACTCGATTGCGGCATCTCTTCGCCTGCAGCTCCCGGCCAGGCACCCAACTCACCTCCGTGGACCTTTGGCTCAAGCCTACTGAGGTCGCAGCTTTTCTCCGTCTCCCAACTGCACCCAGTTTGGACTTCGGCGGGGACCACTGATCCAACAAGGGCTAGCAACTAACCAACTAACTCGTACGCCGCCCTATTGATCCGCTCACAGGTCGTGCACCTGCTGATGTCACACCAGTCCTCGAAAGGATTGGAGTTACATCCAACCAATCAAATGAGTTAGATGGCCAGTCAATAGGTTAATCACCCAAGGATTTGAGTCAGACATTGCACATAATATAACGTTAGGATTAGTACACACACCACACTATCGATCCACCCACATGCAGTGCGCGTGCTGAAGGCACGCCTGATCTCGATGGGATTAGACTGATACCCAACCAATCAGATGAGTCAGAAGTCCAGTCGAGATATTAATCACTCAAGGACGCTATCTGATTGGTGCGATTCGATTCTGACTGTATAGATGCTGGTGTGTGTGTGTGTCGTAACCCATAGTTGGATCAGGAATCCCCGCCGGAATCCAAACTGGGAGTAGTTGGGAGACGGAGAAAAGCCGCGACCTCGACCGGCTTGAGCCACAGGTCCGCGGGAGTGAGGTGGGTGCCTGGCCGAGTGCTGCAGGCGAACAGATGACGGCAGTCATGCGGCGAGACGCCGCAGTCGGGACAGCAGTCGGGTATGGATGGGTCGAGCCGGTGCTGGTACTGGCGAAGGAGCATGCAGTAGCCACTGCGTAGCTGCGCCAGGGTACAGCGAGTGACCCTCGGAAGATGTCGTTCCGAGGCCGCAATCGGAGGTGGATAGCCACCCACAAGGACCGGGGGACGGTAACCTCGTTTCTCCTCGACAACGAATCTTTGGTGGAGACGCTGGAAGCCTGTCTTGGTGGCAGAGCTATCAACATGTAGATCCGCGAGAAACGAGGCAACAGCTTCCTTGTGGAGTGCTCGAATAGACGGTCGGACGTTGCAGCAGGGCTCGGGAGCGGTGCAACGGTGATGATTGGGATGGCCGGGTTGCGAACAACTCCACCAGAACTGCTGGCTAAGGAGAGTGTTGTGATGGGCGACCGGTAGAACAGAAGCCTCAGCATGAAGATGATCTATAGGCGACATTTTATAGCAACCCGTGATCGTGCGGAGGGCAGCGTTTTGGGCTGACTGGAGGCGGCGGAGGCTGGAAGAGCTCATCGTAGGAGACCAGATTGATGCCGCATAAGTGAGGTGCGGCTTGGCCAGCGCCTTGAAAGCAGTCGACAGAGTCTCTTTCGCGCAGCCCCAGGATGTGCCTGCTAGAGCCTTGAGGACCTTGGTGCAGCGGCTTACTTTGCTTGCGGTCTCCCTGGCATGGTCTGCGAACGTGAAGAGCGGATCAAAACGCACACTAAGGAGTTTGGGCTTGCGGACGAGCGGTAAGGACGCCCCATTGACGGTGATGACCGGGTGACGATTGAACTCCTTCGGATCAAGCGTAAAAACAGTTACGGAAGACTTGGCTGCCGAGATCGTCATTCCGCGCTGGGTGAGGAAGTTTTCGACAACAGGCATGAACTCCGTGAGGAGCTGTGCAGCCTGATCGATGTCATGGTGCCGGCA
>JAYGXS010000008.1:30316741-30482267 GCA_036362985.1 Ligula intestinalis
AAGGAGGCCGTTGGCGTTGAATTGTAAGATCTTAAGACCAGGTGGTGAGGCGAGGTCGGAGATCAGAGGATTTGGGTTCAGGACTGGACGGGCTGGAGGCATGGAGATCGGTGGGGGCACGGGACAGCTGGGACATGCGAAGGCGGGCGACCAATCGGCAGCCGTGGCGAGGCCACTGCAGCGGAGATGGCACCAGCCATTGCAGGAGCCGCAACGTACAGACCAGTCGCGGCGGCCCAGACGGACTCGGCAGAACGAGCAGTACCAGAGAGGTCCAGGGTTGGCCTCGATTCCGGCGGCGAGGAGTCGGAGCAGCGTGGCCGAGAGGGGCTGTTCCGTCATCAAAAACACGGATTGGGCGGAGGGGAGAGTTGATCCAACGCAGATGCTGGTAGAATACACCAATAGACGGCTTCGCTTCCGACTTGGCTGTTGAGTTCTGGTTTGGAGATTCGATCGAGGCGAGTGGTTGGCAAGTGCATAAAACCATCATTCTAAGAGACCGGGCTGTCTAATCACCTGGGAATATAGCCGGTTGTTTCCGCAAGAGTTAAAAGAAAGATATAGCAGAGACAGAAAGGCAGTCTAGGGGAACACTGGAAGGGAATTGACTAAGTAGAAAACTCACGGTTTGACGTTGGCAATGGCATCCAGTAAATCGGCCCTATCTTGCGCCTTCAACTTGCTCAGTCCGGAAATCCTGAAAGGGTGCACAGAAGTGGTTTTTAAGGAGGACACACCTACTTGTTCATATCCGCAGACGGATGCTTCTTCACAAAACACTTCACGTGGTAGGCCGTGCCCAGTTCGCGTTTCTTTCCATCCACAAAGAATGGATCCTATCGACCAATCAGGAAAAGGAAATTATGTTAGGGGGCAAGCAAACCGGAGGCCTGAAAAACCACATGGATCATTCAAACTAGCAGGGCGCATGAGGTGGTGACAAAAGGGCTTGCAGTAAAGTTCAGCGAGCATTTTATCAAGGTCATCAGTCACTGATTCATAGAATAGCTGGTATTAATGAACAGAGCACTATCCATACATCTATGGTGCATGGCCGTGTCGGATAAAAACTGATGGGTAGCGGGTAATTGTCTGACCTGCTATGACGGGTGCAGAATATACGTACTTGCACTTCTAACGGTTGCGATCATGCCTTATCTACCGTACTTCACCACGTATGTCGGTCCGTGGTAGGAGAGCTAGACAGTTCAACTCACTCACTCGCACGACAGTGACCGAATACCGAAGGCTCAAGAACCGTTTCTGTGTCTAAAAAAGTGTATCCAGCCAGGTCTTGGATTGACCTCCTCCTCCTCGACTCCACTAGATGGGCAACGGCACCAGATCGTGGGAAGTATAAATGAGCTCGTAACTAGGACTACGGAGAACGTGCCCAGGCTACATCATTCCTCTTTCTCAAATGGCTTGCGATATCGTCGCGGCGAATGTGGGCTGTTTAATTTGAGATGGTCAGTGTGCTTCACTTACAGGACCGTCCTCAGACAGCAGCGATGGCCAAATGCCTTCAATGGCTAATGCCCAGGATTCACACCCATACAGAACACACCAGACAGAATAAAATATAGGCTGTAAAAACATGTTAGCAGTGACCGGACAACCCAATCGATGATGCCCAAGAACTTACATATTTACTTCTAGGAGTAAAAAGCCCTCTTAGACAGTTTCGGTTGGAATGCGATTGATTGCTCGAAAAGAAAAACTCTTCGTTAAAATCTATAATAATACGAGCGCAAACTGAAGGCCAGCAAAAATGAACTCTGACTAACTCCTCCAGTCACATTTATTCAGTACTGTTGCCGTAAAAACAGGTGATTTCCTACGTGGACCGTGAATAGTAGAGTTGGATGCTGAGCAGCGGCTCCGAATTTGCACCAAGGAAGAGTTGCGCTGCGTTTACTAACTGGTCGAATGGGCAGAAGGGTAACCATCGCATGGAGACGATTGGTTGCGCGGAAACAGGATATTTGTGAAGACCTTCCTGCCTGGAAATTCATCCACCATTGCCTTAAACAACAGCACTCATCAACGATTCAAAAACACGCATTGAATCTATGGAGTCTTCTGGTGATTAATGCTACCTGCCTAGTCTCCTCTCACGCTATTTCAGTAGCAATCAAAATTAAGATTACCACTTCACTTGAGATTATCCGAAATATTTAGTATGGTGGTCAGGATGCAATGTTGCAGGTCTTTCAGGAAGTTCCATATGAAGATAACATTGGAACGTCCTTAATGGTCCTTCAGCGTTGTCATATGAGGCCTTACAATGTACAAAAAGACTCAAATGAGGAAAACAGCCATGCGGACCAAAAAACGGCTTTGGCTTCGCTCACGAGACTTTAACGAAATTCGGAAATTTGCCTTCCATAAAAAGGACTACTTAGGTGAGAAATATTATCACTCAACATAAGCTCAATATATTTCTATCCCGCTAGGATTTCGGCTTTCGAATGAGTTTCATTCCGGCAACCTGAACAAACCGCAACCGACAAAAATAAGTGCTTACGTTTGCAGCACCCTCATAAATGCAGGTGCAATTAGTCTAAAACATGCACAAAATCCATCCGCGCTGTATCTATTTGGTAGCAAATTCTTTGGGTTGAAAACATGAAAAAGAATAAACATCCAGCTGTTTAAAAAAAGTTGGAATCATTAGATTTTCTCGGACCGTGAAATTAGCACCTATATAACATCGAATTTGCTCGTGATCTCCAGTAATTTCCGGATTTTGTGAACCTTATATGACATCTCCCTAACAGCACAGGCATTTGTTGCACGTAAACTATACATCTTCCTTACATCATCCCCGGATGAGAAAGAAGAAGAAGAGAGAGAGAGAAAACATACTGAAATAACTTTTGAACACGAGGTACACTTGTCCTTGCTTTCACCAGTACGTTTAAGGCCAAAGTTGCTCAGGTCAAAAGCATCCGTCTTCATGGCATTTCGGATCTTCTCTTGATCTTCAAACATCAGCCCATCAAAATTTTTTATATCGTTGGTGGAGAGGACTTTGGACTTCTTGAAAAAACAGTTAAAGTGAAACCAGAGGGGCATTTTCCCATCGAAGGTCGAGGACTGCACCAGGACGGCCATTCGCAACGAGCCCTGATTAATGTTCAGTTTGCAGGCCCGGCACGTAGAGCGATTACTTTTGGCATATTCTGTCTGATATTTGTAGTCAGTTTCCATGATGTCGGGCAGATGAGCTGGGGGAAGAAGGAAGGTGAAACTGTCAGTAGATAAGTGGCGTCTGCTAGAGCATTTGCTGCAGGCTCCTACTGATGTTGTTACATAACAGGTGATTAGCAAGTATGATAAAATGACTCTAAATTTTAATTGATCAATAAAACATTGTTTCATGGAATCAGCTTCAAACTCTGGTAACTTACACTAGTTCTATTATCTATTACGTAAAACAGCTGGCAAACAAAAACTGCGTTGCGCTACCATTCGGAATAACTCGAGTCAAGTGATAACTGATATGGCTGGCAAATTGATCAATGGCGGGAGCACTTCAGTTAGCTACTGGATCCGTTCAGATATCAATTGGAATTCCATACGATACTGACTGCGAGCCACCTACGAGAGCAGAACTGGAAACGGTGTTGCAACGAATTAAAGGTCGGAATGCAACGGGTGAGGATGGTATCTTAGCAGAAGTCTACGAAACTGACAGAATGACTTCATAAACTTTACTTGACTAATATGGACTAGACTAACTGGTCACTGTCCATCGTCTTGCCGATACCACAGCGCAATAACATGTCCATACGTTTAAATTATCGCGACATCAGTCTCATCAATACAGCCGCCAAAGTACTTGCGACCATCCTCCTTCATAGATTTTTGATTGAGCGCAATCTTTGCACTCGACCTAACCAAGAAGGAGTTTGTCCAGGTAGAGGAGGAGCTTAATTTAGATTCTCAGTCTACGCCACATACTGGAACACAGATACCAGAGTCAAAAGATAACCTACGCCTGTTTAATCGATTTCAAGACTGCGTTTGACGCTATAGGCAGAGGAGCCCTATGCAAATCTTGCTTGCTGACGGGCTCCTAATAAAGTTGGTCAATCTGAGCAACTTACTATAGCACAACATCGGCTCGAGTGAGAATCCTTGGCGAAGAGTCAGATTTTTTTTTTCACTGACTTGTTGAATTCGACAAACTTGAGATCCTGCTACCAATTCCAGAAGTAATCAGAACGGGATAATCTGGTTTACAAAACAATCTTTTCTTCTGTCAGATATAAATGCACCTTTGCCGCAGAACCCCATTTAATCTTAACTAAGACTGACAGTGCACAGAAAGCTAGCGCAAAAAGGAAGGAGATACAGAGGTCAAAGCTGCAGGTTGAGGAGGAGACCTATACACTCAGTGTATTATGCGTGAAGTGGGTAAAGCTCCCAAACAATAAGCTGGGGAAATAGTTTTAAAAGAGGGGTCAGAATCCCTAACACAAAGGTTGTTACGTCGGGCATCTTGAGTGTGCCTAGGACGCGGAGTAAATGCAACCTTAGTGTGTTAATGGACAGAGGGATAAAATACAAAAATACGAAGAAAAAAACAGGCGTGGATGAGTAACTTTTGAAGGATGATTAAAATAAAAAGGACGCATGCCAAGTAGACACGTTCCACCTATATTTTCTTACCTAATGAGTAGAGGAGAAATAACGGATAAAAATAAAACACATTCATGCACGCACGGACTGAGCAAGACAAAATGCGGCATATTAGCTAACTCCGGTTCAACTGATCTCGTTCATTTTTGACAAGAGGTGGAACGATATTCTCTGCAGATTACTAGTACTAGTAGGCTGGCCTGATACACGTAAGAGGAACTAATGACGGACTGATAATTTTTCATTTTTACGGTATTTATTGCCGCTCACAAGGCTTCTAAAACCCTCTCAAGGCTTCTGACGTACTTAAAACCCGACTAGACAATCCACTCGCAGTCCGGGCATGATGTACAGTTTTAATTCAAAATGGGTGGTCGTGCTAGGCCCATCGCGGGTTTTTGAAAGCGCAGATTGCCAATTAAGTTCTGGCAGCCACTGCGCTCTGAAATCGCAATGTGCGTGCCGAGAGTGCCGAGACTAGATTGCTGGGGGCTTCACCACTCGAACGACATTGGTTGCCCGACTTATGCAATCCGGCCCTTCATTTGTTTGATGCCTTAAATGCGTTGCCACATCGCGCGCACGCCATTATCTCGGGACAACATCATGGGACCAGTGACAACAGCATTTATGGCCTCCTGTTTTGGTCGACTTTTTACTAGCCTACTGTTGTTAAGCTATAGCTAATTGTGTTAAATGCTTGTATACACGAGCAGGCAGATGCTAGTGTACGGTTATCGATGGGTATTTATAAACTTGTTATTCGACCAGAATCGAAAGTGGCCAGTTACTCGTCCTATGGCTGCGTCGGCGCTTTGGAGGACATCCTTTAAACATGCGTACCAAAAAACGTCTACTCGATAGACAAGGATGGGGAGGTTCAAGTCCCTGCCAGCGTTACCCGCTCTGACACTCGCGTACCAAATTATGAACGCAATTTAGCTGTTTGGATAAAGCGATTAACGGTACGATTAAATGTCCTGGCGGCAAAAAAAGATTAAAAATTAGCACGGGAATTTACTGAAGTAAAAGAAACCCATGCAATGCTGTATGTTTGCGTGAACATAACTACGTCTACGTTTTCTTCTAATCCCAAAAATTTCGCCCGGTGAAGATATGCCTAAAATGCGATGTCCCATCACCACGAGAGCGATATACTTTACCTACTTTGGCATTTAGATCAGATCTGTAAATAGACCACGTGTATACGGCTGTGGCCTAGGCCAAATGCGTGGACATCGCATGTTTCATTGATAGCTATGGAGGCCCTACCGTAGGGAACGGATCCGTGGACAGCCGCCGGACATACACAGTAGACCTTTTACATAAATAAGATAATTATAATGGCTAAATTTTTGAGATTCATATCGGTAAATAACTACGACAACTTAATTTTAAGTGTCTCCGACCAAACCCGTATTGTCACAATAAAAAGAAACGCACTCTAAGTTGTCTGAACTTTCCACTTTCCGGTTTTCTTAAAAGGTAATTTAAACAAAAACAACTTGGATATCACGGCGTTAATAAGGGCCTAAGATAAATTGTATATGTTTATGTAGGCAAGAAAACAACAATCGAAGTAATGTTTGAGCTCAGTTTGCTGATTTATTCTACCGTGATCGATCACTGGACCACTAAACTATCCCCCTTTCCTGAGTTTCTGCGGCACTTTCTTGTCTGTTGCTTATAATCGAAGTCTTAACGCAGATCGGTCTCATTATAGATAGCTTTGCTGAAATTGGAGCATTAAGTAAGATTCTTGTTGTTGGAATGTCATTTGCGTTTATGAAATTTGACATGGAATTTACAGAAGTTACAGTAGGTGACATATCTGATGAAAGGATTAGGAGGGGGGATTTAACACGTACATGAGGTCGTTAAGGAAGTTCATTGGGTTAGCTGGAGACGCAAAATACTGGTTACTAGAATTGAATTCCGTTTAGGTCAGTATTCTTTGAGAAAATATAGGCCGAAATTAGTAGGCCTTTTTGACTTTAGATGGACTCCCTCGTAATCTCATATGTTTTCTAATTAACCTCGCAAACGAAGTCCATCCAAATGTTGTCAAAATATAGCCGGAAATCAATAAATATCAAAAATCCAAACGAAAGAAGTAGAATATTACCATGTTTAAAGATATTGGAGGATATTTTTGGTCACCCTGTTGTCCAATTAAAATCAAAGAACACTGCTGTGAAGTAATAGAACGTATTAAAAACGGCTCTGGTTTACATATAAATGTAAGTTCTTTTATTTTCAGCAGCGTATTTTCGTCTTTATTTCAGGTAGATCAAAATCGGGTCAAAATATGCCATTTTGATCTTGACTTTAACTTCGAAATACGTATCATACACAGATATTCGATTTCGAAATATCTTACTACAGCGCTTTTTAAGGAGTTAACTTGTTCTAGAAAGTTTTTAAATAATCTTAGTCGCATTCATTTTTGGCTTTTGTTGTGTAAATTAATTTTTCTCTACGATGAGTTCCCTGCCAGCACATGTCAATTGACATGTTTATGTGATTCTAAAGTCATGACCCACACAGGCAGCCATCAAAGAAGGAAGGTTTATGAACTCATTATTTCGGTAAATGCTTTTAAGATATTTATTATTTCTCATTTTCGGTGAATAGGTTAGACGAAATGGTATTAATGGACGAACAAAGCAAATTATTAAGTTGGTTTGGCGTGAAGCGGGCGTTTTAGCTTAGCGGTAGAGCATTAGCCTCCGGCAAAGGCTTTCTCTGATGCGCGGGTTCGAATCCGCCAAACGCCTAGAGTTTTTCACACTTGGGTCAACTCAAACAAAGCAAAACTGTGAAATTCGTAAAGTGTTCAGCAGCATTTCCAAAATGTTTGCTGCTCGTCGCACTCATACTCTAGAACTTTGTTAAGAAAATGTGACTAACGGAAATGCCTTTCAATATACACAAGACGGTATGAATTTGATTACAAGTACAACCGCAATCTAACTTTTTAGTAACCAGCCAGCCTATCCATGTACACGTGTGGCCGTCAATGTATTTTTATTCCGCTCAACAGCCGGGATGTGATTTCTATCAAAAATTTTTTTGCAATTGTCAGAAGAAATCAAAACAAAGCATGCAAGAATCTTTTCGTGCATTAAAAACAGAAATGTGCCCGAAGATTCAAAATTTGGAAATAACTGAACCTTAGGTGACTACATCCACTTCTGACACATTTATTGCAAATTTAAATGTTATTGGAAATTATTTAGCTTATAAAAATTTATTTGTACTTATTCTGTATTACCTTCCCATCCTCTTCCATTCCCATGCCTTCAACACACTTTAATTTCACATCGCACCAGTAAATATTCATATTGCCATTTCTTGAGTTAGCAGATTTTTGTTAAAATTACATTTTTCTATGTTAGTAAATAGTACTTTCTCAACCAAACTCTGACTTTTGTACTTACGGTTATAACTATATTTTTATGATAGTTTGGGGGCACGCCACGTGTGCTGACTTCCCGCAAAATGATATTCATCACGTTTTCCAAAGTTTTTTATGAGAATGTGCACCTACTGTATGCAGATTCCGACATTTGACAATTAATACGGCCATTCTGCTTTAGAAGTACGATCTGAGAACGACCCTAATAGCAAAATGGCCACGAACTTTCATGAATTTAACAAGAATGCACGAATATTTCGTACGAACTTTCGTACGAATTTGAAACAGGAAGTTGTAAGAAAGTTTGTTAGGAAATCATATCTCAAATTTTATTTCGACAGCAAGACGCCTGCCTCTGCACGATATATTGCGTAGCACCGTTCTGAAGTCTGTTTTACATATTAAAACTTAACAAAACTAAAACTATTATGAAAGTCAGTGAAATAAAATGATTGCATTATTTTCCTGGGGTATTTTATATTCCACTGGACAGGCCGGGTGACGGTTCGGACTCTGAAATTTAAAAATAAAAAAGGTTATAGTTCCCAAGTGACTACGTAATTGTTTGCATTGGCTAACCAGTAATAGACCTCTCATCTACCTCCCCTTATGCCCGCTTGAGATTGCGGTCATATACCCTCAGGACCTATAGGATTCGAACCCTAAAAGTAAAATATCAAGCGAAAATAGCTCTGCTCTTAAGAAGGAATTGAATGATTTCTTTCATTTACGATGTTCCTTCCCAATAATTATTATTTCCCAATCGGTACTGATGCATCCCTTTCTCATTGGAGATAATGTACCGGGCTCATTCAAAATTCTTCTGGTGGACCTTCGGTATCCTTCCCAACATAACCCACAACTCTGTCATTACCAAATTTTTTCAGCATAAATAACAGTTACTTTAAAAGAGGCTTTTATAATGACTACTCTACAGGTCTGCTACAATGCTACATGCCTGGTGTGCTATTCTACGTGCATACCAGTGGCAATCCGGTTCTCGGGTAATCACGGCCATTCATAGGATAGTTCGCTTCTTTTTGTAGAGCATACTAACGCAAGCCAACCTCGCAAAGCTTTTTTGATCAAAACCCACCTCATAATAAATACTGTTTACGAGTTAATAAATTTTGAAGTAGCCGGCAATGAGAGCGCCCAAGCTCCTTTCAATGTTTGACAGAACGGTCATTTGCACGTGTTGCCGGATGCCCAGTCCAAACAGCTAGTTTACGCCAGTTCGAAACGCCAAGAAACGAGTAGGCAATTTCATCAATATTGAAGACGCATCAAACAGCAGGTAAATTTAGAAGAATATCACACATCTCCAGTGCAAAAACCAAATCATGAGGACCAAAGTACTAGGATAGTTTCCAAGGCGTTGGCCGTTAGTGTGTAATGAAGAGTTTCCTTTCAAATGGGATGTCAAAACGCCCTATAGCCTGTCATCTGGCTGTTTGTAATGTCGGGTGCGTTCTGTATCAAGATACAAGAGAAACAGAATAGAGTTCAAATGACCTAGTGGTCATTAATTTAAGCTAAACCATGCATTGAGCACCATATGTAAGATGTGACGTTAAACGAATCGGGAACATAAAAAGGCTGCTATTTGTAAGTTTAATGCATGTGAATGATAATTCAAGGGCAGATGTTGCATTTGATGAATCAACCAAGGCCACTTTAACGTACTCAGTCTAAATTGCTGCCATTTCGTTGGCAGTCTATCTCTTAAACTGTTTCTTCCCTGACTCATGGAAGACATTCATTATTCTTCCAGTTTTTAATTCAGGATCTTGTTTAGACGTAAATTATTAACGAGGCATTCATAAAACCCCGGCCCTATCCAAACTTCTGGAAATAATCATTTTTAATCAAATTGTCGATTTTTGCCTAGAAAACAAGCTTTTAAGCGACTCGCAACATAATTTTCTACCAGAACGATAATGCGAGACGTGTCACTTAGATTTCTGAACCACATCACTTCCCTGCAAAACGAGCGGCAATCCGTGGTTTTTATCTACTTTGATCTGAGCAAAGCCTTCGACAAGGTACCGGACAGACGGCTTGCGGTAAAACTGGAAGCCATCGGCATCCATGCCCCTCTCCTCGAATTCATTGGTTCCTACTTGCCTAACCACAGCCAGAAGGTCTTAGTAGGTAAAAGCTACTCCACTGCTCAAATGATCAAAAGTGGCGTTTTTCAAGGTACTGTGTTGGATCCTTTACTCTTCATTCTATACATAAATGAAATTTTGATTACCATGAAAAATTCACACAATCTCCTTTATGCACACGACCTCAAATGCATATACTCATTTTCTAAGGACTCGGCCAATATATGCGTTGATAAAATAAACGCAGACCTGCTTACGCTCTCAAGTTGGTGTGCTACCCGGCAGATGGAAATTTCCCTATCCAAGTGTAGTTTCATGCGTTTTGGGCCCCACCAAGCTTCCTTGTCCTCTAGTATTTCAAAATACTCCAATATAAGAACGATCCAACATAAAAGAATGAGGTCTAAGCTACAAAAATAAATTAGCATTATCGCCTCATGTGGATCGAATATCTGCGAAGGCTGCACATATATGCGGTTTTATATCACATAATTTCTCCCTGCTGGAAATAAAGTAAATCTTTATTGCGTGTATGTTCTACCCATTCTGGAATACTGCTGACCCTCTTTGGTCTAATCAATGCTTCTGACCGCGGGTAGCTTGAAAATGTATAGCGAGTGTTTACTCGAAAAATATTTGCCCTTCTTCGATCCACTGTTTCTTATACAACGAGATGTCAGTTAGCGAACATGATATTTCTTTGGGTTAGAAGACTCGAAGCCGGCCTCTGCTCCCTTTTTCGAGTTAACTCTAGCTCTTACCTCCCACAGATCAACGCTCTTATTCCCGCAAATAGACCTGATGCCACTAGTAATTACTCTAGGATAATTGCACACCCTTAAGCCGCACGTCGAACCATTCTCGCATGTTTGCCTCCAAATATGCATTTCTCTGGAATAATATTCCCCTGAAAATTATGTTGTCGTCTATCTTTGCAGCTTTTTAAGTCAAATTACGTAAACACCTAACTTCGGAAGCTATAAAATCCTTTTTATCCGTCTCCTTCCTAAACGCACAATTTTCTGGTTTGGAAAAGAGTCCTTTTGCTATTTGAGGTGGTTCTAATTAAATTAAATTGCATTCCATATGTGTCGATTTTTCCTCTGTAGAGTGTTATTTGCAACGGTGTTTCGTCCCCTTCTCTGTCCAATCATTATTGCCGTTCTCCCTGAAGATGAGCTTCACGGTCTTTAGTCATGCTCGTGGCGGCTCTGCTATTTACGCCAGCTCGTCGCTGGACTCAGCAGTTCACAACGTCACATCTCCGGCATTTCTGTGATGATCACATGACCTCTACCGTTCTCTCATCCTTTCGACCCTGTTGTCTGCGATGAACTCCTCCTGTCTCACCTCCCTGATAGTTCGTCATGAAGGCAGTCGGGCGGTGTTACGGTAGTGGACGGTAGCCTCTGCTGCTATACGATTTATCCAACAGAAAGAAGTGTTTCCAACCCTCATACGCTCTCATCAACAGTCCTGTCCCATTAACACACAATCAATCCTATAAACCAACCTCTTGAATCTTTTCGAAACATTTATTTTTCGCCTACGTTCGCCTCTGCCTCCATTTTCACTGCAAGAGGTTTTTATCACTGCGTATGTTTTCTAGATCACCATTAACTGCAAAAAATCGCCAAATATTGCTCTAAAAGGACAATTTCTACTAACACTATTGTTATAGCCCAGTTACATCTGCGTCGCCAGTTGCTAAAGCCCAGTATTTCCAACCCGACTAGTACGCAAAAGAAGGCAAGGGGTGGTCCTGATAGGCAATGGTTTTATTCAGCTGTACACAAAGACTGGGGGGCGCACGTGACTGTCCAGTTCTCTGTGTCCTGCAGGTCCGTCGGAGTTGTCGTCAGAGTTGTCGTCCGAGTCGTCAGCAGAGTCGTCCTTTAGTCTATCCACTCTGGCATATTTATACGCCTCCGGTCTTTCCAGAATATTCCTAGCGTGTGGCCTGTTCCTAGACATTCACGAATAATCTTGACTTCGTCCACTGCGCCTGTTATGTGGGTGCTCGTCTGGCTTTCTTGGCTCACGGCATATGCGTAGGCGTGAGCGTCGGACATGACGGCATGACGTATTCCGGGCGCCGTTTTCGCCGACTGCCGTGAATGCGCGGGGGCGTCTCGTGTGCTTAGAAAGTGTGCGGCCAGCCTGCGGCCATGAATTACACGTGTTCAAATTCGTTTTTGAATTTTTTAAGAAACTCATTTAGTATCGATAGCACCTTTCTGGTGCTAACAAATGTTTATTCCAAAAAATCCAAAAAAAATGATGGATATCGCACCGATGTCTTGACCGCCCTTCGTATGGGTCCGTCGAATTGCGGCGACAATTAATGGCCGTTATTCGTAATGCATCAATACCGTATATACCGGTTATTTTTTCCAATAAAATCCATGTGGTCCGCAAATGTAAGAAAGGCCTGCCTTTGAGCGTTGTAAAAAATGGACGAGCAACCAATAACCGTTTGTCTTTCGAGCCCCTCTCCCTGCCCAGTATGATTTATTGCAAGGCGACGGGCCTAGTATGATTTCGGATGAAGTCTGTGTCAGAACGACCACCTTAACTGAATGCCTGATCTGAAAATAACCAAATAAATATGCACATAATGCTCCAGCCACGACCCCTGCTTTCATATTTAGCCAATGAATGAAGTCGTTATGGTCTTCCAGTATGCACAATTGAAAGTTCAGCGATGAGGACCTGAAATTGGCCCGGCTGTATTCCTCTTCGAGGTACTAGTGACATGCGCCAGTAATGCTTGTACCTATTTCATACTGTTGTTGAAAGCTAGCCATCACACCGCCAGGAATTCCTTTCGTTTTCTATCAGAGAGGGGCGCTAACTGTGCATTATTGTCTGCGTACCATGCATACACGTCCTATAACCATGCATTCATTTCGGCTGACTGTAAATTCATCTTCCTTGCCTGGACGGTCATCACTCACGTCGGCTATGTCTTTGTTCGCTTGCTGGCAACATAAATTTTCCACCGTTGCCAAGGAGGCGGGCACCGGCGTCTCTATACATAGTCTTAAGTCATGAATAATAAAGGCTGGCTCCTGAATCATGGCTGGTTGTAAAGGTTGTTTAGGCCTACTCGAAGCTGCTCAGAACAAATATGGCACCTTGGCCTCTGTACTAGGTCAACAAAGTACACTTTATCGTACTGCTGACAAACCTGCCTTACCGCTCCCAATTACAGCAAATATCCCCACACACTCAAGTCATCCGACACCTTCGTCTGCTTCCAAAATAGCTGCTTCCCCAGTTGTCATGGCTAATTATTCTTGTAGCCTCCATAAAACGTCCAAAAATCCGTTTACTTCAGGTAGACCAATGCCTTCGTTATTCGAATAAAGTCCTCCTTAACGTCCCATTGAATCATTTAAAAAACATCCTGAAAATGATCCAGTCATAACTAATTACATACTGACTTCCAAGCGACTAAATAATCCTTAACAATGGACGAATATCTCACGTATGTGTTAACCATCATACTAGACCCGAATTTCCATCGTTTAATCCTTATAGTTGCCTTTTACTTCCCACCGGCTCGTCTAGATTTCCCGCACTCCCATGTAACTTTCAACAAGCTTATTCCGGCACTTATACATATGACCCTTCGAGTTCAAAAAACTATCTACATACAGGTTTCAGATATGCCTCTCAGTCCTCTTATGCCAATTTGTGTGATCCAGTTGGTAAGCGCTCTATAAACTTCCAATTTAAATGCCCACGTCCAAATTATTTTTCTAAATAGTGATAATCCTGCTTTGGCTACTCGAACTAAACTAGATGTCATTTTGCTTAATGCGAGATCTGTTACAAATAAGATGGCTCAACTTGGAGCCATTGCTTTGGAGTTGAAGCCCGATGTTATACGCCTTACAGAATCGTGGGCTTATCCATTAAATCCTGATTTTTTACTTATAATAGACGAGTGTGATTTCTACCGTCAAGACCACAATAGTAAGCGTTCTGCTTGTTGTTTTCTCTATAGTAAAAGTTCTTTTAAGCATTCCCTTTTCGAATTAGATGCCACGTCATTCTCCGGCAATAACTGCTTCGGATTGATTATCCTGTCACTCCGACAAAGAGCGATTCTCGAATGCTTTTGTAATCCTCCTTACGCATCATCCGAAGATGACGGACAGTTTTGCGAAATATTTAAGCCGGCTTTGGAGTCGACCTTCGACGCCTGAATAACCACTAGGGGATTTCAACTTTCCCGTAATTGTTTGTCTTTCAAACTATTGTCCACCCAGATTTCAGCCCTTCAAAATGGTCTTAGTCAGTCTGCTCCCAACGGGGGATAACCATATTTTAGACTTAATTTTCACGAACGACATAAGTCGACTTTTCATTGATTATACACAGAACCTCTTCCAAAGTGACCATAAATGAATTTGAAGGTATTTTTTCCGCGGTACAAATTGAAAACAGGCAAAAAAGCAGAATTCATTGATATCAACAAATTTCGGGACAGCTTATCAGCTGCTTCTTGTCGTTGCATAAGAATTTTAACGAAGACACATACAGGAGTGGTGAATCTCACAGAATTACTGGTAACAGCAAGGAACCTGAGTCAGTTTAAAAATTAATCGATAAAGGACGGGAACGTTAAGTCAACATATGGGGAGTAGTGGATGGGAGAAGTTAACAAAAAACACGTGGGAAATTAAATTAAATGGCCAATCACTAGGGCAGTTTGAGGTTGACGACATGATCAAGCTGCTTGCATGGGTCAGGTTTCTCCCACCGTATGTATGCAGCTTCTAAATAGCGCAGGATTCGGTTTGTTCGGGCCCGAACAAGTACTCGAAACGCTGTTTTAACGTCGACAGAATGACCGCTGTCTAACAGATGCTTGGTAATGGAGGACCTTGGTATTCTGTCTTCTTGCTTCAAAAGCCAATTGGGCAAGTGCTCAGCGGCCCTTGCTGCGAGTTGCCTTTGCGTGCGCCCAATGTATTTGCCTCCGCAATTACATGTGAATTCGTAAACACAATTGGAGGTGGCGTGCAATGGCAGAGCATCCTTTGGCCGTTTTAATGGTATACTTTTGGTAGAACTTAAGAAGACTAATTTTGCTGCGTTGTAGGTCCTTTCTATCGTACAGCGAAATCGTCGTTTGATTGTTTTGGAAATGTCGTCACCTTTGAATGGTAAGGATATCATGACGGGCTTTTTTGGAACTGACTGTTCCAGAAATTTTGGCTGAAGGGGATTGCTGTACTTTTGAATAAAGCGTGCCGGGTAGCCACAATTGAGTAGGGCTGAGTTAAGACGAGAAAGCTCTTTTTGTAGAGTCTCACTAGAGCAAATGTTCCTTGCTCGTTGAAAGAGGTTATATACCAGAGTACGCTTCCACTGAATTGGCACGAAGCTCATGAAGTGTAAATATTGCCCTTTCCAGGTCTTTTTGTGGACAACCAAGCGCCCTATGGAACCATAATCCTCTCTAAACATGAGGACGTCTAGGAAGGGGAGCTTGTTATGCTGCTCTGTTTCCATTGTAAATTTAATTTTAGGATATAAACAATGAGCACTTTAATTTTTAATCAAAAATTTTGTTGATTCACTAGACTGGCAGCATCTTTTCTCCGTGAACATCATAGCGAGTCTCTGTAACTTCATATTGGCTGTGTCAACTAGCATCCGGGAATTTGTGCCAATAAAAACGCAAAACCCTACATTTGGGACCCCATCCTTCCCCACTTACTTTTACCAAGTCTAAAGAAATTGAAAAGGCAGTTGAAAGATCAGTCTACTAGATCATTATCTATGCACCCAAATATCGCAGATATTTTCAAACAAGCGTCTTATATTCGTTTTGCACGTCACAGTCAGAGAGAATTTTGCGCACTAAGCGAGTGCTTAACTGTTCCGAGGTATAAAATTCCCCCATTGCCTAATGATAATACAACCTTTTGTGCTCAATGAGTCTGATAAGGCTGAATTTTTTACTTCATTCTTTGCGAGGTATCTTACGATGGAATCTGAACCGGTCCCGTCTATTCAGCCACACTTAGTCAATATTATCAGTACCATTGATTTTTCCGTAGAATTAATTCGTAAGCATATTATTCGCCTAATACACTCGCAATCTTAGGGGACTGACTGCATTTCGAACTCAGTTATCAAGAGAGTGTTGAGCTTTCCCCGATTGCTAAGCCAACTTTTCTCTGCCTACCTTTCAAATGGCTTCTTTCCTGAACCACAGAATAAATCATATATTCTTCCAGTCCTTAAGTCAGGATGTCGTTCGGAAGTAAATAATTATCGAAGCGTTCAAAAAACCCCGGCTGTAGCAAAACTTCTTGAAAAATATTTTCAATCAAATTCTTTACTTTTGCATAGAAAATATACTACTTATCTCCTCACGGCATGATTTTCTACCTAGAATATCATGCAAGACCTGTCACTTAGAGTTTCTTAACCTCGTCACTTGACTTCGTAATGAGCAACAATCAGTTGTTTTGATCTACTTTGACCTTAGCGAAGCTTTTGACAAGGTTCCGCACGGGCGTCTTCTAGTTAACCTGGAAGCCCTCGGCATCCGGCCTACTCTCCTCGATTTATTTGGTTCCTACATGCCTAACCTTTCTCAGAAGGTCTTAGTAAGTAAGAACTGCACAACGCCTCAGCCGATCAAAAGCAACAATTTTCATTGCACGGCTTCAGGCCTCCTTCTGTTCGCTCTTTACATAAAGGAAATTTCAAGGTATTCAAAAACGCAGAAAGCTTCGTCTATGCTGATTATCTTAAGTGCATTTATTCCTTTTCTAAAGATCGGTCAATAACTGCTTTACTAAAATCAATACAGATTTGCGTGCGCCCTCACTTTGTGAGCCTGAGAACCATGACTCGAGCAGCTCGCGGCACACAAAGTTTTCACCACCTGTGACGATCTCGGTCTCCTTAGGCAGGAAAATACGACCAGGTCCCGTCGAGTGAGCTGCAACATGGGAATTGACGTCTTTCTTCCTGACTGCCACTACGTGCTCGGCAATTCGTGTCTGGAGTGACTTCTGGCCCAAAAGTTTGGTGAATTCTTCCGTACCTGAAGAATTTATCGGAAGCAGTCAGCAGCATTCTGGAGTTGGAGTTGCACACAGGTCATGAGACCTAAAGACCCACTGACACGGCAGGTAACGTCTGATGTGGTATGCCGGATCTGGTGCAGCTATGGACAAAGAAATCACGTCGGAGAATACGGGTATGCGAAACCGTGGCTAGATTCCTCGCACCTCCTGGAATAAGAGTTGCCCACAGGCACGTCTCTAAAATCCGGCAATTAATAATAGAGTTGAGCCATTCTGTACCCAAGCTGGCAATGTCTACTGACTTCAGTGCAGTTACGAGATGTGCAGCTACCTCGGAGAAACCAGCTGGTAACTAAAAACGCGAATGCATGAACATCAGTTGTCTGTAAGGAGGCTTGGCACAACGTAGAAAGAAGCACCCCATTCTGCAGGGAAAAGGCAAGCCTATTACTTTGACGCTTTTGAAATTGTAGGCCGAGGTAATGACCAGACGTCAAGGCAAACTAAGGAAACCTGGATGTCAACCCAAAGTTCAGTAAACCATAACAAAACTTTGCCTCCCCCTTTACTGTACTGAACATACTTAGCACGGGAAAATCACGGCATGGAACAATTGGGGCCACTATCGACCTCTACAGCCAGTGCGCATGTGCATAAAACAATGAGATGGCGGCTGCCTTAATACAGATAACAAGCGGACTGGAGGGCGAAATAAACACTGGAGTCCAGATACAGACACGGTCAATTAGGACGCCGAAGGCGAGCCGCGAGACACACGGAGCAGCTCGGTCACGATTGGTAGACTAGGCATGCGGAAGAAAAGAGTGGAATATAGCGAGAATCAGGAGCCAATGGTATATGTGGATAGACTGCATCGGCAGTGAAACAACCGCCAATAAAGTAATAACACGAAAGATGCTTACTAATATGAAATAAGTAGACAGTAATGCGAAGTTAGCAGTCTAAACACTAAACTAAATCATGATTCCGCATTCCAGAAGACGTACATCCTGACAAAACGAATCATGAGTAATCTTTTGAATTCCGATCATTGATGTAAGCACCTGAAGCGGCAGGCCAGTTGGCAGATAAATTCAACATTCCTAAGAGAGCTTTACTGCTAGATTTACAAACGGATCCTCCATACACATACCGTGAACGGTATCGGTAAGGGAGCAACACTTACTGAAGTTCGGAAAGCAGGTTTAGCAGTGGTTATTTGCTTTCCATATAGAACTTCCCTGGAACGATAAACTAAAGGAAGCTAACGAAACTGAATACGCCACCAATTATAATAAAGCTAAAGTGTACATTTTAGTAAAACTAAACTAAGCTAAAGTGATTTCACTAAGAACGAAACATAAACTATTTAAATTATCGGTAACTGTTCGCGAGGAAAGTTCTAGGGGCATAATGCATGAAAAGCTTTGCAATCCACGATTATATGAAATAATAAAACAAAACAGACCTAATATAACCCGGTAAGTAGGCAGTTATGTATAAAAACCTACTCAGTACCCCTTAAAACCATAGTTTACAAAAAGAGCATAATATAGGTTCGTAGCACGTTACAACGCTTGCATAAAGAACCTCGGAAAACTTCTGTTTGAATCCATTTTGTTTTGTAGTTGTTAAAAATTTATTTCGAAAGTTCCCCGTTGAAAGATTATGGCTGTCCTCTACCTTCTTCACCTGCAGCCTTCTAGTTGATTAGGAGAAAGAGAAAGACGATGAAATGCCTATTATATTCTGTCCTTTATCTACAGACATCCAACTTACATATTTTATGTAACTTGCCCAAGGCTATTTATAACGAACTAGTCTTCATCAGCAGCATACACCTATTTGCAGACACAGCAGTTATTTTAAAATACTGAGACGTGCGAGGTGGCTGATATTTAATGATTCACTTTAAAGCTCCGCCAGGAAGGCCATTCGTTTCCACAATACAAGTTTATAGGTTCTGCTATAAGCGAAAAATATCGTATTATGAAGGTAAAGCGTTAGTCTCAGCTAGAAAATGTCAGTTTGCGCGGAGCCAATATGTAAAATTCAAACAAATAAGAGGGAGGGTTGGGGAACAAAAAGGTATGATGTTGAGTAATATAAAATGTCAAGTTCTTGGCCTTTACGATGATGCCCAAGGGTATAAAGGCCAGGAAATTAGTCTTATGTTATAAAAAGACCGATAGTTATGCAATTGTTAAATGGAGGGAAATGAAGGCAACATGAATATCTACGCGAGGAGGTATATGTACATTGAACTAGAGTGCTAGTAGTATGCAAGTGCAGATATTTAATACTAAGTAGTCGCCGTAGGCCATGCAATTTTCAAAAATTTGTATAAGCTTGATTACTACTCAAATACCAATGTGAATGTACCTCGAAAGATTTCGAAATAATAATGAACTGCATCAGGCGTATAAGGTACTTAAAAGAACTATAGGAATTACTAAGTGTTTGTCAAGAAAAATAAAATTTTCTCGATAACCCCGTGATTTTGGAGACGAAAAAAGAGCTGTAAATTACAACAGTAAATTTAGATACGGTGTTAAATTGAAAACTTGAAGCAACCACTTTCTATATAGAGAAAGAACTTTACTCAAGTCAAGACCTTCTGTTAAGTTTAATCTTACTGGATAAGTATTAATCGAATGTCATCAACGAAAGTGTGTCATAAGTTTCTTTGTTTTTACTGTCTTCTTTGATAAATTTATAAATTCTGCATTTGTTCAATGTTTACACCAAAACCTTTTAAACAAGATAAATATAAAGAGCATTTACCAAAATAAAGTGTTTTCCGATATAAGTTTTAATGAATATGGCAACGTTTTTGATGTACAGAAAGGCCTCAAAACAGCAAAACACATTGTCAAGGGTAAATCTTGTCCGCACTGGAGTGTGAAACTTCTATTCCTAAGATTAATGAAAAAAACTTTCCATAAAATGTTACCCCTCAGAAATCGCTTTGATAAGATATTCAGCTGACGAACTTCTGTGTAGATTAACTTTTTCCAACGTAATGTCACAATGAAATTTGATGCTTTTGGGAAATTATCTAAGTTTTCTGAAGATAAACGATTCAATTTGACTGGAGATGAAAGAACTTTCTTTTCTCTTTATATTGGATTTCCTTCCGCATGAGTAGATTAACTTCACATTCAGTTATAAACTGGCGAATTCAAAAAAACTGGCCATATACATTGCCATTTTTGAACTACTTATTATTCTTTCATCTCTTCCGCTTCTAAATAAAGCAAAAGGGGAACGTAAAGTACACAAAAAACTATATGCCTTCATGACATATATCCAATAAGGCCTGCTTTGTCTTAAATTCGCGAAAATATGTTCGAAATTTGGTTTATATTGAAGGACATTCGAGGTTCATTGGTGCATTCAAACAAATACTCTTCTGTTACTGCATTTTATGCAAAATGACTTCACAGAATAGCTAAACATAATTTTTAAAATACAAATCTTCAATGTTACTGCAAACAAAGTTGGACCCTTTAACTTGGCTTTACTTTTCAATTTTGGATAAACGTTTCCAGTTCTGGAAGGATATTTTCTACACCTATTTTACTTATTTTGGAGTTCCTTCATAGTATTATCAACATCTAAGTGAATTTTGGTTCTCTCTTTCGTAATAACATAGGAAAATCCTTCCATATGAGAGTTCTCCAATTTTCCCCAAAACTAATGGCGATTTCTCTTGATAAACCTAACTAAAATGACGATTTAACTAAGTAAAAAGCTTTCGCAGCATTCAATAAACTGAATGAATAAAAATATTTTTACTTAATATACGCTAAATCACCAGGTCAAATTTCATTATGAACGTTGCATGGTCCTTGGCGACAACTGTATGTCCACGCATCCATTAACCTTTATTGAGAATTCAGTGTCAATCGTATGGGAACTTGGGTCACCACCTCCATTCCTCTCTTAATCTGTCTATTACATTATCTCACTTGCTGAATATGCATATTTCCATTTTTATGGTCCACAAAACGTATCCCATGCAAACGCACGTGCACTGACCTAAATAAACTTAAACAATATTTTGCATTAAAGGAATGCTAGAGTACTTCGACGCGTAAATGCTGAAGACTACAGAAACAAAGGGATCCGAATGCTTTCCAAGGAAAACAAGGTGACTGCGTTCGCCAACTCAGATGACTTGGTTAACTTAACTCAAACTGTGGTAAGGGCAGCGATTAGTGATTACGTTCACAGGCGAAATGACAAAACCAGCCCAACTTTCAACAGCCTACTTCGTAGTGGATACGACAAAAGCTTACACGTCTTCCAGTGCTAAATGTTTCCACTAAAGTAGTTAAAAGTTATTTTACCTCAAACTCAGACCACGAACGTACATGTTTACAAAGCATATGAAAGTACATGATGCTTTAAATATGGACCATGCGCCGTAAAGTATTGCGACTGCAGAAATGACTCCATTGCTTAGGAACAGGTTTCTCTGCTTGATATTGAGTTACTTAGTTCTTAGACACGTTGATGTAGTTAATTGTAACATGTTGTCAAGCAAGACCATTTCTGCTAGCTACAACTAGAGATTGAAGGCCTAACGTTGGCCTAGGATGCAACTGTTCTTGGAGATCAAAAGAATTTTTTGTCCAAGATGTCCAAACTACCCATCCGTAATTTAAATGTGTTTATACAAAAACCCGAGTGGATCATGCAGAAGTGTGTTAATCGATCTCCGATCTCAAGTAAAAAATGTCGTGAAAGCGTGTGCCAATTTGGATCAGTTTGGTAACTTAATTAAAACTTCAAGCAGGGCAGTAAAGGATGATGCTGGAGATTCCTTAACCGTGTTGACCAACTTCGCAGAAAAAGGAATTAGAGCCAGAGGATTTTAGATTAACGCTAGAGTTAAGAATTCAGCCCGAGGGATAGGGTGTCACGGTCTAAGCTAATGGTATTCGGAATTTATATTTGTTAGCACCAGGAAGGCAATATCTATACAAAAATAGTTAAATAAAGAAACAAAAAATTTGACAATGTGTGCAGATAAACGTACAGATCTGCAATAATGTCAGCAGAAATTTTACTTTTGGGGCAATATTTAGCGATGTTTTGCAATTATGGTGAACTGAAAAATATTGGCAGTTAAAATATACGAAATGAGAAAAACCCCTACAATGAAAATTGAGCATAGTTCAACGTACTTTCATTTTCAAAAAGCGTGTAGAAGAAAAAAACTGCTGAGGAAAATAAAACAGAGAAGTAAAGTAGTAGCAGGAATTCTGATAATGGTTAGTAGCCAACGAAACGGCAGCAGCTTGGACTGAGTACATCCACATGGCTTCATTTGATTGAGCAGTTGTTAATAGAGCCATCTAGTTTCCAGGGGAAACGAGTCAAAGAAGAAGTTAACTTCCGAACAGCAGAAAAATAGTCTCACAGCCGTGCACAAGAATATTGCATAAATTTGAAGCATAGTTTTCCCGGTCAAAACTTGAAAATAGTAATGAAAAATTTTAATGGATCCATAAAATTTCATGAGTGCTCGTCAGTTGCATCCACTCAGTGCGTTAAAGGTTCATGAACGAGAAAATTACGAAATTGAGTTTGTTCAGAAATGTCATAGGTCATAATCACTAAGGCTAATAAAGGCTAATTAGTAAAGAAGGAAAGTTAAACGAGGTGGGGGGGGGGGGAACAGGGAAATTGGGTTGCGTGAATAAAGGGGGGCAGGGGAATGCGCAAATCTGGGGGCCTGCCATTCGTGTTGGCAAGGAATTACCATCGAAAAAGCAGTTTCGTAAAAAGGTACAACACCTGGTCGGAAAAGAAAACAGGGACAAAAGTTCCAGCCATATCAGAAGCCTTTGAAGAGGAAATCACTTGGAAACTGTACTGCAAACTGAATGCGAAGTGCGCTTTTGATGTAAGAATTTCAAGGATGTTTTGCTGTGAAAAATGAATAACCTCCTACGCACGAGCTTCTCAAGTTTGCCTCATCACAGGCTCACGCCACAACCTCTATACATGTCTGCCATGAATGTCGAAGCACTGTTATGTCCCGCGCAAAGGTATGCCCCAAATCCATTTTATGGTCAGAGGTTTCATTTTTCGTAGCAATAAAAAAGTAAATCCGCACATCCTGGAGGTAATTTTATCTCACAACACTCACAGCACTGCAAATAATTTCGAAGCACATGCATTCTCTCATACAAAGTTATGCAGGAAGAATGTCTCACCCATCGTTTAGCGTTGTAAAATGAGGTGAAATGAGTTGGAATTCCTAAATAATTTCTTGCATTTTTACAATATGCATTTAATTGAGAGTGATCAGAATGGCCTATTTTTGGACATTTACTAGGAACAATCAGGAAACTGAAGACGAATAGTACAGTATTGCGACTGTAGAAATGCCTCATTTAATTAGAAACACGTTTCCCTTGTTAATATTGGGCAACTCCCTCCTTACCCAGGCTGATATAGGTAATCGTAAAATTTTGACAGGCAAGAACATTTCTACGTCACGTTTAGCATACAGGCGTGAAGGCTACACGCGTCTGTCTTTAACACTGGACGGATATCATCTAAGCAGTAAAAACCAAGCCAAACGTCAGATAGTTTTATGTAGTCTGCCCCAAATATAGCATTAATGGTGAGTTATGCAAGCTTATGTTTTTTTTCAATTTGAACAAAAGTGTTATTGCAACAACGCCTAGAACAGGAACCTACTTTTTAAATGTTTCAACTTTGTCCTGGGAAACATCCCTACTCGTGTTAAAGGAGACGACATGATGCCACTTATAGAAAATCTATCGAAATCGGCTCAAATAGAAGTACACGTCCGAGCAGCAGAAAAACAGTTCTCGACTGAGATTTTTTAATAAGCAGTCATCTAGAAAGAGCATTTTGGTGATCATTTGTTCGCCCAACACACTGTTAACTTCTATGGACTAGAAAAATAAAAAAACACCAAAACCTATTTTGCGAATCTGGTAGATTCTTTATTCTTAATTGGGCCTTACTTCTTGGCAAACGCAGAGACTGTGGTCAGTATCGGTGAGAAAGAAGCAAACAGTGGAGCAAACTTGGCCAGCTGCACGAAGGCTACAGCAATCTGCAGCAAAGCAGTGAACTACCGCAGACTGGCGTGGAATCTTATCATTTGCTCGCAACCCCCACCTCCGTTTCCGGTGTAAAGACAAATTTAAAAGACCGGGAATGAGAGAAGGTGAAGATAGCTGGCGCGAGGAGTAGCGAGAATGCGGTAGATGCTGCGGAAATATTGGGCATCAACAAAAATATAGATGACCAAACTGTCGCGTAAAAAACCGAGAGTTATTGTTTGCTCACAAGCCAATCTGGGTGCTCGACCGACAGGAAACTTTATCAAGTGACTTTCAATGGTTACGTCACTCGTCTGTCAGTCTGCGTTATCCGTATTCCGACAAAAAGCAACCCAGCATGAGCAGCATGATCTTCTGATCACTTCCGGGGAGGACAAGGACGCTTGTAAGCGCATATTCCCATCGGCTATGCTAATTGCAAATATAAGATGCATATCTTACTACTAAGATATTGTTACCAATTAGGAAATACCATACTATTTTGATAAACAAACATTTTGTGCTCTTACATAGACAGCAGACGTTCTGTAATTTGCAAACTATAGCTGGATACGTAATCAATTCTTTAGTAAGCTTGAAGACGGTAACTTGCAGTACCTTGCGAGATAAAGGTATGGTGATCACTGAGCCAATCACGCAGAAATACAGTACCAGGGGCTTTGCGTTTTCTATCGAAAGCTACACCCAACGAATATAATAGAGGCATATGGTAGATATATATTTGAAATCGTTGGTCAAATTGTCATCTACCCAATACTATATTGTCACTATATTACCAATCTGTTAGATCTTCAGATAGTATTAAAGTACACGTTTATTTAAACATTCAGCTGACTAAAAAATCCCCATTTAGATTACGATTGCCCATAAGGCTAAAATTACCTACATGCACAACCAAACTTACTCGCTTTAGCAAGTTTGTTTACTATAACCAACCATTTTAGCATAGGCGCAGCACTTCTACCAGAAGTATCCTAAAAATGGCACATGTCATTTTATTCCAACCCGAATGCATGCTAGATATTCAGCTCTAAATACATATACCTTTCCTTCACATTGAGCCTACTGATATCCTCTTATATTTAAAGGCTGCACGCTAGGTTAACATTTCATGCATCTGTGAACACGTACTAGCAAGTATGGTTAATAGAGCTAGCAGTTATAGCAAAGGCAGAGCACTTCTAACAGTAGCATGCTAGCCCTAGCAGTTTAATTTTAGGAAAAAACCGGACAAGCACTGATGTGCTCCGAGGTTCAAACATATGCCTCACTGGGATATAAAAAATATCCGAGTCTACACTCCTATGTGAGATCATTGGAACACGCTTCCAGACCTGACTACAATCAGAGTCATTTCTGACCAAACACTAGCAACACTACAACCACTCAGATACACCGCTGGAAGTAGCAGTTTAAACAGTAGTTACACTAGTAGAAATACGAATTTGGGCACCTTCTAAGGGGAAAAGAGGGTAAATTGTGATATAGTAGCGGTGCGAAAGGCTACTGTAGCACCTTGTGGCATGAAAGAACCTGCGACAACAAAAGGATGACACAACCTGACGAAAAGAGTTGAGAGAGCGGAAACCAAGGAAAGCCTTGATGTGCTTGTTTCACCACTATCATTAATACTGCCAGTCTCACGAATATTGCCCTTTATTAGTGCAGTGACTTAGACTGACCTCCTATACCTACCTCCTAGTGTATTTTCATAGTACTTCAGATAGATACGGAAGAAGGCCTAAATGTAGTCTGTAAACGGAAAACTGTTCGACATTAGGGCATGGTTGGACTTGTGCATGACTTTATAAACACTACTTTTATTGTCCAAATTCTAATGAAAATTAGCTTACAGTTTGGGAGTGCATACTGGGTGCGACTTCTTTGGAAAGCACACAGGTAAAACCGACTCAAATCAGCATATAATGTGACTTGTACGTTCGGCAAGTACAGTTCTACCTGGCTGTAACTTTATTAATTGAATAAGACACAAATAAACCTCTTTGTTTTCTCATTCGAGTATCTTAGCTTAGACTTGCTCAGCTTTAATAATGTAGACATGTCCTCGAAGCACATTCATAACTTTTAGTCTATTGCAGTCTCAGCAACACTGTTGTCCTTCAGTACGGCACTTGTAGCGCACCTATTTAGAAGGATGGTGGTCTGACCTCTGTCAAAGATATGAGCCCAGTGCTGACTTTAATCAGCGTCACTTTAAAACTTATAATGCAGCTAGCTGCCCCTTTGTTAGTAAAGAAGTCGCCGGTTATTAAGCCCATGGTTAATAGGCCCAGCCGCGTATTAAGCCCAAATCAATTTGGGACGGAATTTTGCATAGCGAAATCCGCCGGCTAATGAGCCCAGTCGCCGGCTACGAAGCCCAGTTTGCCAATAGGATAGAGTGAGATTCTCATCTCTCTGCGTGCGCAACGCGGTCCACAGGCATCAGGTTTCAAAAAATTCGCCTGGAGAAGGACATCAAAGAGCATTTGCGAGTGAAGTTTCCTCCAAAACAACTGACACTAGACCGCTTTTTTAAACGTGTCGCAAATCATTTTTTTTTCTTTTGTTATTACGTAAAATACAGACAAACAACATCCTTTTCTTGTACATAACCAAGCTTTACACATAATACTGTGCGTATGTAATGTATAGTGCCTATGCTGCATTTGCTAATCAGGAACTAGGACTCTCCGGTTATTGCGCCCACCGCTTATTAAGCCCAAATTTGTCATGGCCCGAGGTAGGCTTAATAGCCGGCGACTACTGTAGTATTAGAAATAGCATAAGCAGTACCAGCATTGGTTTCCAGAACTCTGGTAAGACACCTACTATAGGTGAGTGATGGTAGACAGTGCAGTAGTATCCGCGAAAAATCTTCAATCACTAAAGACTAAATTCGGCTAGTGTTCCTGGCTGCATATGGAGAAAGCGGCTCATGCCTGATTTCTGACTTTGTCCTTTCACCGGTTGAAGTGGATGAAGGTTTAAAGTGTAGTAGATGGTGGCGCTTAGAACTTTTAGCATAGGCGCAGCACTTCTGAGAAAAGTATCCTGAAAAATGACGCATATCACTTTGTTCCGACCTAAATGCATGATATATCTTCAGCTCTTAACACACATACCTTTATTCAACCTTGGACCTACTAATATCTCCTCATAGTTTAGACTGCACACTGACTTTACTATACACTACATGATAATCAGTATCAAAACTGAAATCAATTCCGATTAGCTAAAGAGTATAAGTCTTTCGCATATGTCGAAATATTGCATGATCAATGGCGTCTTCTGTAAATGTGTGCTACACATGCCTAACGTTTTAATGCGTTACAACTCGTACCAACCCATCTAATGTAAAGAAGGCAACAAGATTATATTTGGTCATCTTAAAGAGCACCATTTTCACCTTGCCAATTTTTCGTTTTTTGGACGTATATCTCGAGGTTGATAGTCGGTTGTAGAATTCGGTCTATAAAATTGCTTTTTATTAAGAGTCCGTCTGTGTGGATTTAGTTTTACTCGCTCAGGCAAAATAACGTGGGTGTGAACTTTGTTTTTGGAGGCAAAAGTGCCTGTTTTTAAGTGCCGCCTATTCACACTGAGATAGTCATGCTGTAATGATAACGCATCGACTAATCCAACACGAGCAGCAGTTATTTTTATTGATAATTAGTGGCGATTAAGGTAAACTGAGCTGACATGCTCGGTATTATGAGAAGAAAACCTTTCCAAAACCTATAAAATGCATCACAAAATTATCATATTAAAAGATATAATAAGGTTTTTTAAATAATAATGATAATACTTTTTATTGGTAAGGCACCTCTTGGGCACTGCCAAAAATTAGAGAAACAGGATAAAACGTAAAACCCAATCCCTTCTTGTGCAGTTAATAATGTTTTCCTTAGTTGTATGCTTGTTGAAAAACGCGCAACATGGGGAGTTTGTTCTAAGTGATAAAAGCTGTCTACAAACGTATAGTTATAACGAAAATGGAATATAATATCAATGCAGTATAGGTGTTACAGGTCTCGAAGTAAGAAAAGTTCATTTATAGAAAAAGTCTATCATTTATGAATTTTTGATTCAATGAATAGTAATAATTTTATATTTAATGCCACGAAGGCGTCATCTTTGCAAATTTTGTGCTGTGGGGTAAAGATAAATACAAAGTGCATAAATGCTGCAGTTTCTAAGCAACCACATAGGCAGCGGGAGTGTGCATATCGTAGCCAGATAGCTTCATGTGGTTAACACACTGCCATTTTAAAATAAGCGTAAAAAGCGTCAAAGTATGGTGAACTGAGGAAGCAATGAAAACAAAATCCTCCTTTGAAAGTGGGAACAGAATTCAACGGACCTCCACTTTAAGTAAATAAAATATGAAATTTTAGGCGTTGGTCGATAGGATTGAGACAAGACTCTGGAGGAGAACGTTTGAGGTTTCGAAAAGCTTCTTGCAGTCGTAAAATTATATAGCATTAGAGGCTACCGTACACTGTCGTAACAGCACTTGACTGGCTACGACATCAACTCTCCGGGAGGTTAGACAGGCCATTGCGGACAACAGGGTTGAAAATATGAAGGGACGCTAGAGCTCACGAGATTACCACCGAAACGCCGGAGATGGGGCCTTGCGGACTGCAGAGTCCAGCTTCAAGTTGGCAAAAGAGGCAGAGCCACCACGGGCATCCCTGTAGACCGTGAAGCCTATTGGCAAGGTTATTAAACGGAGAATGGAGAACGGCAATAATGATTGGACAGTGTAAGGGACGGAACACTGCTGCAAAGATCACGCTATAGAGGTAAAAATAGACATAAGTGGAAAACAATTCAATGAAAATTGAACCGCTCCAAAAATTTGGTGGACCCTATTCAAAGTCCAAAAGTTGTACGTTTGGGAAGGACATGGATAACGAGCACGTTCTATATTCCTAAGTTAAATATTTACACAATTTGGCTTAAAAAGTGCTAGTGTAGATGAAAGTCTAATTACGTGGGCAATATTCTTCCAAAATGAAGGAATATTTGGAGGCAAAAAACAAGACTGGTTTATGTGGAGCTTAAGGATATTTAAGTTTTCATGAACGAATCAGGAGTGGCCTAAGGTTAATCTGCCGGAGTAAGAGCGTGGATCCGTAGGAGGTTTGGACCTACTTTGACTCTTCTAACTCAAAAAATGTCATGTTTGCTAACTTACATCTCTCCGTATAAGAAATAGTGGATCGAGGAAGAGCAAATATTTTTCCAGCATTATGTTCTGTTCACAGAGTTTTGCTTTTGGTTAGATTTTTCAGCAATAAAATCTTATTAAATCCCGAATTCAAACGCTCTTCCACACGATAAACATATTAACATCGACGCAGAAAAAATTTACGCACGGTTTCAAACCCAGTGTTACGGATGGTAACTTTTTGGGCATATTGAGGTTAAACTGTCCGAGAAAAAGCGTAGAAACATTTGACTGTGATCTTCTTAACAGAGGTATATTCAGTCGCGTTCAGTTCGAAAACTAAGCTGATCCACTTCGGATTTAGAAAAGCCTTTGCCGAGGGTGAAATTTGGTCTCCACTTTGCCTTGCAGTATTGGAGATTGATAACACGTAGCAGTTTTCTTTGAGAGCAGTGAAGACATCTTAGATCTGTTTGAAAGCAACATCGTCATTCAGCAACGGATACCTAAAGCGCCTTATTGTCAAGCTTGACGCCGACCTGAACTAGGTAGGAAAGAGACACATGCTATAAATATAATCTACTAATACATACTTACAAATGCATGTATTTGAGCTTAAATTTCTCAGAAATCATAAAATAGAAAATAAATTTTTAGATGCTACCGTAAAACATGTGTGAATGAAAATGCCCCTTAATACAGTCCTGCCAAAATGTCATGCTGAGAATGTGATCCAATGTAACCTCCTCCTCAGGTCAGTATTAGCAGCATACGCAACATGCAGTGAAATATGATCGCAAAAAATGTTAAATATGTGAAGATGGGTTGACTTGAACGAGTCTGCCACCTAACCCAGCTGCGCATTCGTCATTCTGTCCTCGGCTGCCATAACTTGCATCCCACGTGATTAGTTGAATCGCATCAGCTTCTCAGACGGTATCGATTAAGTTTGTGCTTCAAACGTGCTTACACTTAATGCTAATCAATACTTCCTACTCATCTGATTGGGAAGCATTCCGTTTTAAAAAAGTTGCCCAATTGCCGAACAATTTTCTAAACGAGTAAATGCAACACTCGAATTCAAGGTTTAAAAACTGCGCACTGTGTGCATCCTGTTTAAGGAAATGTACAGTTTCACCTACAGCTTGAGAAAGACGGCACCTAATAGTCATTAAACACCGAAATGGATTTGGAAAACATTTTATGCAGTATAGGCATCACCAATAAATTGACGGATACGATTTATTATGAATAAAGACCTAACAATCGTAAAAAAGCTCATAAATAGCAACTTATTTAAAACCGAAAGCAACCCTTTCTTTGAGTATAAAATTTAAAGAACGCGTAATTTGCTATCAAACAAGTACAAAAAATGTTTCTTGCATATTTTCTATAAAATGTATTTGAATTTATAAAGGCAGTCAAAATAAATGATAAAAAGGCATAATTCTTAAGTAGTCAGTTTTTACAATGTAAACGTATTGCTAGGAGTCATTATGAAGCTCGTTAAAAAGCCGGCTTCGTATCCTGACTGAAATGACACCAGAATACACTACACGATAATCAGTATCACAACTGGAGTCAATTCCGATCAGCAAAAGAGTATTAGTCTTTCGCAAATTTCGAAATATTGCATGATCGACGGCGTCTATTGTACGCAGGCGGAACCTGAATCCCACATTAGCAATTTTTAACGCATTAACCTTGAGCATAGGTCGAATGAACCAATCAATTGCATCACTTACAGACCACATGGCTATTTAAGCAGCAACAACTAGATTGCAACGTTGGCACTCAAGCTTCTGCAGTTTCCTCAATTGTGGTGAGTTGATGAATCTACTCAACATGTCTGGGATCACTTTCGTCGTATCCACACACCTGCAGACTCTCTTTTTACTTTATTTCTAGACCTCTACAGCGCTGCGATGAAAAAACTTGTGTTACATACTCTGCTTACATTTGCAATGGTTTTAATTGGTAAGCGGCTTAGGCAAATAACTTCTGCGTATGCATTGGGATGAGTTTAAAGCAGATGTTTTAATTTTGTCTTGTAGCCTACAGTAGTGCACAAGATTCAACAAGTACTACAGCCGACGCATCGACTACTGCAACAACGACATCATGTGCTTCAACCGAGACATCCGGTGCTTCAACCGAAATGTCAAGTGTTTCGTCCGATCCATCAGCTTTTTCATCCACGTCTAATGGGGGAAATGCAGGAATTGCGCAGTATTCTGGGGCTCTAGTTATGGTTCTGCCTCTAGCCCTACTTGTAAATCTATAAGCTTTGTCGTACATCCTTCCCTGTTCTGCAGCATCAAATGCTCAATAAATGTGCCTTGGTGAATATTCGTTTTCGACTTCAATTTGCACAGTAAGCCTGCTTAATGATATGACGTTCAGTCTTCAAATAAGTGCGTTGTCAAAAGCATTTGGGTTCTTGCTAATTGTGTGTTCACGTATCTTTAATTCGTTATCTGCTTACTAGCAGTTAAGGAAATTGGTAATGTATACATAAATCTATATATGAACTGGAAAATGGGCATCCTAAGAAGTATAGTTCGGTAGAAGACGTTCTTCGGGAAAAGATAAAATCCTGGCACAACAGGGAGTCGTTGATGACGACAATCGCTGACGGGCAAGTGAAGCAAATTTGTGGCGTTTTTCAAATTCGCGAGCAGTAATCTTACATCAAGAGCTTCATTCATATAACGAATCGTAGCCCATCCGAAGCTGCCGTTTGATGTGACTAACTGAAGGAAAACTACTGAATTTGAACTTACCATTGCAGTCCTTTTTGCGCATCATGTCACAGCGTACCATATTGTCAAATGTTGGATTTTAGGGTGAGTAAGGGCAGGCACTATTTGAGACCTTCTCAGTTCCTATTGTGCCGTATTACTTTGTGCTCTCTAATTCCCTAATCAAGGCATTTCATTCATGCCAGATTGATTCAGGAGTCGTGGAATGAATAAAAAATGACTGAGTACGAAATAAAAACAGGCGATTACATTTCATTTTATATAGAGTATCATATCTATAGACATCCGAATAACAGCATGGCGAGTGCTGCGTGCAACATGCGTAATTTTGTAAAAGTTTGATCCTTATTCGCATACCTGCATGAACGAATTTTTGAACACTTAGAAATAATAATGAGCAGCCTTAGGCATATAAGGAACTAAAAAGAACTGGAAGAATTGCTAAGTGTTTTTAAGAAAAAAATTAAATTTTTCCGATAATGCGCACGCTCCAGAGATGTGAAAAATAGATATAAATAAGAACAACCAATTTTACTCTTTTCGTAAGTTGTTTGTTACAAATGTCTTTATGTGAAAAGAAAATTTCTGATGTCAAATTATTTTGCACCTGTAACCATTATTGGAGGAATATGTATCTTTGAATAAACACTGGCATCCTGTAGATCGTTGTTAGTTTCTTTATTGATTACTTGTACTTTAGTATGACACTTACATTTAACACTTGAAAATAAGATATATAAAGAGCCTTTATCGAAAAAAGTAAGTAAGTAGATATTCTATGTATATTAAATATTTACAAGTTAATGTCACAATAATAATAAAGAATTTCAACAATTTTTTTAATATACTTGAAGATGTACAATCTAGTTGGACTCAACATTTAAAAAGCTTACATTAATCATTATAATAGATTATTTGCCGCAAATATTGATTAATTCAACGATTTTTTATAAGCGAATGAATGTAAAAATACCGGCCATCAATATGGCAATGTTTTCGAAATACTTATTATCATTCTGCTTGTTCTGATCCTTAATAAAATGGAAACGGAACGTTTAGTTAACAAAAAAGGTATTTTTATACCTGACTTACATTTCTTAAGACCTGATTTACATCACCTTCACGGTAGCATATATGTTACACTTTACTTATGTGCTCATGGATACCGGTGCAGTAAAACAATTTTATCCTAAAAACATATTACTGCACTCAATTAAGAAAAACTTAACTGAAGAGCAAAACTGCGATTCCACAATTTTGGCTTCACTTCCATTTGATCAACTTCGGACAAAATTTTCCTATGCTGGAATGACTATTTTTTAAATTTATTCATGAATTCTTCCATAGTGCCCTGCTTAGACAGAGTTAGGGCCTATTTTGATTAATAATTTTAACTTGTAGGAGATTTTTCCATAATAAAGCCTTTCTTATTACTCAATTCACTCAATTGATCAAAATAGCCTGTCCAAATATGTGCTAAACTACCAAGTTAAATTTCGTCTTGACAGCTGCATGCAGGACTTGCCGTACTGTTTGGATTTGTGCTTTCTGTTTTTTGCAAATTATAACTAACTTAACTCTCTTTGTAGCGGTTGCGTATGCCGAAACACAGCAGTATTTTTAAATACTGGCACACTTGAGGTGGGTTGTATTTTAAGTGTCTTTTAAAGCTTTTTACAGGAGGCCATTGTTACGCAAGATAAGTGTATAGGTTCTGCTGTTGGCGAAAGGGTCTTTACTGTGTAGGTAATTGAATCCAATTTGCATGCCCAAGGGATTTTCTATGGTTATGCTGCTCTAATAACACAAAACTCGTGATTATCCACATACCCAAATACAATAGGTCTGCCAACGACAAACATATTTAGTAGAGGCAATGCTAGTAGTATGCTAGGGCAGAAATTCGATACCATGCCCACTGTTCTATTAACCTTCACCGGTATTTGGTATAAGTCATACGTGAACTGAGATCACCACCTCCATGCATCTCGTCATCTCCATTAAAATGTATCCCAACTGTCTTGTGTGCATTTATACATTTCAAGTTTCATAACGCTTATTCACAAAACTGTACATGCGCTGAGGTAAATAAGCTAATAAAATCACGTTTATGCACTCAAAATGCAAGCCCGGGACCTTCATATGCTTTGCTGAGAGAAGAAAAGGCCTTTGTAAAAGAAAGAAAGATTACTTGGACCTCTCCACGCTGAACGCACCATGCGAGGAGCGTAAAAACTGAGTTGTAATCAACAAACACAGATGAACCCTGTTGATCTGAACAATTTTAATTATTCTTGCAAATTTTCTGTCCTAATGAAAGAAAGAACAGTGAAAATGATGTTAGAAAATTTTTCCGTGAATACAATCATAAATAACACGTCACAGGATATCGAATAATGGCGAATATATATATATATATATATATATATATATATATATATATATATATGTGCAGTGGATCCGACAAAGACAAGGGAGACCGGAATGGCCATTTCTGGCTTGTTAGCCGTCATCAGCCAGTCATACCCAATCTCAGGGTTCGGAACCCCCGAGATTTGAAACCGGGAGCTTTGGTCATTGGGTTTACCACCCTACCTCGGCACCACGGGCTCGTTGCTTTGTCGGTTGTGATCGGGAATATGATGGAACAAAGGTGCTCATCCGATCTATCTGGTAAGGGCACATACTTGTCCCAGAAGTGCCTTGAGGCTCGTACAAAGCACCGAGCCCGTGGTGCCGAGGTAGGGTGGTTAACCCAATGACCAAAGGTCCCGGGTTCAAATCTCGGGGGTTTTGACCCCTGAGATTGGGTATGACTGGCTGATGGCGGCTAACAAGCCAGAAATAGCCATTTCGGTCTCCCTTGTCTTTGTCGGATCCACTCCATCATATTCTGAGGTCGCTAAGCGACAAGCCTGATATCGCTCAAGTACGAGCCTCAAGGCACTTCCGGGACAAGTATGTGCCCTTACCAGATAGATCGGATGAGCACCATTGTTCCATCATATCCCCGATCAAAACCGACAAAGCAACGAGCCCGTGGTGCCGAGGTAGGGTGGTAAAACCAATGACTGTTTCGGGCTTATTAGCCTTCATCAGCCAAGCATAACCCTTGTGGACCAACTGCGCCGTCTCTGAGTGCGTTTGTTTGTGTTTTCTGACCAGCTGGTGTTCAAGGTTATGCTTGGCTGATGAAGGCTAATAAGCCCGAAAAAGTGCTGTATCAAGTTACCTCCAAATGCTATCATACCCCATTTACTGAAATATATGTATAGCAGTAAGGGGGTATGACAGCATTTGTGTTTAAATTAATACAGAACTGTTTCGGGCTTATTAGCCTTCATTAGCAAATTTCTGAGTGAATATATATGTGTATGGAACATGGCTATTTTCTCCGGCAAAAAACTTTATACAGTCGAAATATATTTATATGTGCTAGGATAGCACTTATTAGGAGAACAAAATCTACACCTGGGACTTTGTTGGAAACTAGGCAAAATTGTACACGCCACCTTGATAGTTTAATAAATGCACGCAAAGTTTGTAAATATTAGCTCCGCAAAGGATTCAGCACCTGTTTGGAACGGACAACAGATATGCGCATTCACTTCACAGCAGTTGCTCTTAAAATATTGCATTGCATAGAATTATCACGATTTAAACCACAAGAAACTTTTAATACTAATTTGCTTAATCTGTTATCACATCGTTAATATGCTAACACATACAACCTCTAAACATTTCTTTGTGACGGCAAACTTAATTTTTCGGGGTTAAAATTTATTTCAAAAGACTGCAAGACTTTTGTTTTCAAAAATATTCTTTTTGCTGTATCCAGATGGACAAATGGTTGAAAGGTTGAATGTTCCATGGATTGCCGTCAAGTTGTTAATACAATGTAGTATTTTATTCGTCTAAAGATTTCTTGTTCTTAGATCACTATAATCAACAGACGGAACCCGGGGTTCAAGGAAATACAGGCAAAAAGCACCAGAGCAAGAGCTTTGTTCTTCTTATTATTTGTGTGTTGCATGTGCCCGAGAGGATGCGTATTTGACGGGCCATATGGTAGACGCGTTTAGTTGGATGCAGGTTTGTTCGCAAGTATGCATATGTGAATAAACTGAGGTTAACTTTTCGTGCGCTGTACATTGGCGAAGGACATGTTTGTTCGCGAAATTCCCTTGCCGTCGGTCTGCCGAATGACTAGCGACACTAACACAGCTGTTATCCGTCAGTCAGAAAACGAGCACCAAAAGCAACTTATAGGGCAAGCCTCCAGGGACGGGGACGCCAGCAAAAGAATTCACTTAGTGCAGGTAAATGTCACTTTTATTCAAGGAAAAATAGGCCAACACCTATGCCCAAATAACCCCTCTGACAACCTGATGTTTTCTGACAGTTGATTGGCCTATGGCCGCTATAATATCCTTTATTGGTTGCTTTCTCATCTCTGAAGACGAACTCCTGTAAATAAATCGAAATATCAGAACAATAAATCAATTGATGTGGTGCTAGACATGCCTTCTTTCACGTGTAAATTATAGAAACATTTGAGCGGTTTGTCTTTCACATGATTGCAGGCAAAAAGTAAGCAACCGTCAGCTAGTGGCATGCATTACGACTAACTAATTACGAGTAGCATATTTGCATAACTATATTATGTCGGCTTGTAGGCGACGCTAATGGCACGAGCGATTGAGTAGGAGAGAATCAAAATATGCAAACAATAAAAAAGAACTTTCGCTGTATTTGCAAACCACAGAGGCTGTAAATGGCATTTGGGGATTTAAGGAGCAGCTAGAGTTAGAGTGAGCAGTGCAAACTGAAGAAACACCACACCAAACTAGAAGTGCGGGCCCATTTCTTCTCCCAGCGGGTCATTAAAGAATGGAATAAACTTCCTTCCTCGGTTGTTCTTGCTGAAAGCGTCGACGCATTCAAAAGATGGTTTGATCTTACTTTGCTTGCTGGTCATACATTCGGAAGACAAAAACAATTTATATAGTGTATATATGACTTCAAACAATATGCATGATCTGACAGCATCTATCTGTAAATAGGGTTTTCAAAGGCTCTGCCTCTCTCCCTTATATATACTGAATTCTTCTGAATTGTAGCAATCTAGCCTTTTCTTAAAGACTTCCACGGAAGCGGACGTAGAGACATCGAGGGGTAGAGCATTCCAAGCATAGGTTAAGGTGCCTATGGCTTTGGAGCAGTGAATAAAGGAGAACAAAGGACACCCCAGTGCGTGTTCTAACAGCACTTTCCTGTGCATATGGATGGTGTCTGTTAAGCAAAATATATCAGAAATATTGCGTTTAAACCTGTCTGTTCACCATTATGACCTCATCTGGAACTGCGTTACAGGCACCGATTACACGCCATAAAAACGAATTGTTTTGGACATTCAGATAGGATAAGGTTTCTTGGAGTTTGAGGGAATTCCAACAAACCTTAGTTAATGTGTCGAATGCGAAGTAGTCGTCAAACTGCAAGACGCAGTCTTCATTCCGCACGGTCCGGTAAGTCTCTATGATATAACCCCGTATCCCCTTGTACTCAAATGAAAAAAGGGTAACTGCTTAAAGTCCGCATTCGTAGAGTTAGCTTTTTAGGCTCTTTACAACTTTTCTTGACCTTATTCACACGCTTAAAGGTTAGTGTTGGTGATTCTAAGTGAGCAATGAATTTAAACCCAGAATCATCCTTGCATTGCGCACAGATATTTAAAAAGATAACCACAGTCCTCAAGACATCCTTTTTGGTCATTTCTAGCATTTCGATGATCTATTCTTGCGCCTGAGACAAAGTTGAACCAGGAAGAAATATCCCAATAGTGTGTTGGCCTTGTATCACCCAGATGCATATGTGAAAAAGAAGACAAAACAATAGCAGAGAACAAGCATACTCAACGGTTTCTGCGTGTACATCAAACACTCCGTGTGTGTGTCTAATTTTATCGGCGTTTGCGTGAAGGAATTGAGAGCTAGTTGCTGTCTGAACACCAGATGGATCCCCAAAACACATGTCTAGGAAGACTGATAGAACTCAAACAACTTTACTGCTCAAAAACCTGTACAGTGGCGCTGCGTATGAAAGCCACCCGTGCAGGTGCAAAATTAGGGATGTGACAAGTTTAGGCTGTACAATGAGTAATCAATCGGCTGGCGCAAATCAATTGAGGCAGGAGTATCGATTACCTACAAATTTAAACGCGGAGAGTTGACATCTAGCGTTCAAAGGGACAATAATGTGCAGCGACCGCAGCTCACCACAAGAATGGCAGCATGAGTCAGCATAGCTGCTCTGGACGACGGATTTCTACAAAAGGTGCCCGTCTTCTGTGCATGACATCGTGTTTACGTACAATCGGCATTTATCTACTTTGTTTGTTCCTATTGGTCCATCCTGTACGCGGCAGCCGTCGCGTAATGTCAATCCCCTGAAGGTCAGGCATAAACTCGTAGCGCATACCTGTGTCCCTATGTGACGGTGCACTTTCCCGTGTTGGGGGCTACTGGACAGCCTGACTCCAGAACGGTGTGAGTGGTGACTGATATTCTGGGCTGCTGTAACAGTGAGTGTACCCGAGTGACCAAAGAAGTGATATCTGTAATCGTCTATGCATTTCGATCGGCTTTTTAGTACGGTAACGGCAATCCAAAAGTGGTTCGTCATGATAAAGGATTCATAGTTATTTGAATTTCAATTATTTAATGTATCGCTTGAGGCAAAATTGGGCAGCAGGTAAGCGTGACATATTCAGTATTCCCGAGAGGGCTTGACCTGCTGGCTGTCGATAGAATCAAACATACATATACAGTGGACAGTATCTGAAAGGGACAAGCTAACTCAAGTTCGCAACGTAGGTTTTGAAAAAGATGTTTCCTTCTTTCAAATAAATTAATAGTTAATCGGACAAACAGAATATCACCACAATGCTGTTCCAAGTTGTCTGCTTTATGCAACCCTCAGTACAAACAGAGATTTTTGCCGCTCGGAATTTAGGCTCTTTACTTGATTTTATTCCTACAGATTGGCTCATTGAACTCATTTCTTTGCAATCAACAGGAATGCAAATTTCAGAGGAGGACGCTCTTTTGGAAGATGAGAAAGATTCAATTCGTTCTCCACAGTGGATCCCAAGGTCGTCGTCGGACTTGAGAAATTGTACAACGAACCGTTTTCACTTCAAAAATCTGGTACAATTATATAGTCATCAAATGTTGGTGCTACTTGGCAGCCTCAGTTTTTTTCATTCCATGGTGGACAAAATTAGTAGTCACAGTTACTTGATAGCTAATTGGAAAGAGAAATTGGCGACGGTCCGAGTCATCCGGCGTAAGCGCTATTTTCCCTTCACGCTGGTGGGTTGTAGTGATCGGCTAAAGTCTCTTCGACCTTTATTTGAGATGTTTACATACTTCATCCGACTGGATATGATGGCAATATTTCGCAAGTCGAGGGGCTGGAGTCTGACTAAAATATGTTCTGTTCGTAACCGTTGTTGTGTTAATACATGCATGTGCATTTAAAGGTTTTGGACGTAACTTCTCCGATTAAAAGTACTATTATATACACAGCATGGCATGTAATCAGTGCAAGGTGTGTTATTATCATTAGGCAGCGTCACGATTTGCACAAAGTAAAAGGCATCTAGTAATTTCCCATTAAAAATAGGGACACGAACTTTAGTCTTAAACATTGGTTCCATATACTGACTGGTATTTAATGCCACTTTAGGGTATGTTTATACGTTTTCTTCCAAAATTCTCTTCAGCGTTTACTGCTTTAAAGAAATCGCAGTAAAAATATGTTTCCACTGCTCAAAGTTCAGTTTCTCTTTTTTGATCCAATTCCCACGGGCTGGCTCTCAGTGGTAGGTTTTCTCAATTACTGTTAATAGCAATATACATTTTTCGAAGGTTGCAGTTGGGTTGGCAGATACAGTGTTGTTGGAATAAGTACTATTTTAAAATGGGTACAAAAACATTAGCTTGCAATAATGTTAGCACTTGCGGACTAGAACTTAATGCCATGCTTTAGGCATGCTTATTACTTTTATTTCCGAAAGTGTCTGAAGATTTGTCGTGGTTTGCACTGCTTAGATTATTGAAGACCTGATTACATGTTGCCCCACAACCACTTCTTCTCATAGAACAGCAAATGCACCGTGCAAAGCTTTCACAGTATATTCACTATGAAACATCCACCTGTGTCATTTATAGTGTAAAAAAAGCTCAATTGATATCTGGAGAGTAATGTGTTTTTAGTTCTTTCTGTTTCGCCAGAGTTTGTATTGGCCTTTAACCGGTGATTATTCAGGCGTTTTTTGCAAAGGTTTAGAGTGAATGAATGTTGAACAGACTTAGGAAAGAAGTTCCTCTGTTGAACGGATTTTCTTAGAAAAGAGAGACAAACGTTTGTTGGTGCGGAACAGTTTATTTTTCAACGGGCAATCGTGTCTTCCGATGCTCCTCCTTAGGGCTGTTGAAAAGAGATCCTTCCACTAGGGAAGCAAATCAGTTTCTCCGAGTAACTGAGATGTTACTTTAAAGTTATTTTTGTCTCTAATGGAGAGAAAATATATTTGAAGCAAGCAAATGCTGTTCGTATATTAACTGCTTAAGTTCAGGAATCGCGTTGGCAGCACGTCATTGAAGACCTTCAAGTATCACTGTGTCTTGCTGAGTTGAATCCTGCCAAGCCTTATCGCATATGCCAAATTTGGCCGCACGAATCGTCTATATACTTTTTCGAACCTGTCTGCATTCAAGTAAATAAAATTTCTTAGGGTGGCGATCATAGCAGACATGGGTCTCTGCGACTTTGGAGCACAAAGTTTGTCTTGAATAAGCACATCGATGACGTTTTGCATGGTTTTAAGTGATTGGTCTCCCTAATTATATTTTCATGAGAGTACACATCTGTGGCGTCTTTGTTGCTATAATTTGCATAACTACACATTTTCGTGAATGGAGTTCATGCACCAACTCTTATTCCAAAATGGCAGCTTTTCTTCATCATCTTGCAGCATTTAGAATTCCCTTTCATCTTATACCCCGGTACAATTTGAGATCATCAACAAAGATCACTATGTCAGATTTAACTTCTCACTCTATGTCATTCAGTTAGACGATGAGAATGACCAGCTAAAAAATCATCCTTGTGGGAGTTTACTTTTGATCTGTTCCCACTCTGAACAGTAGCCAACTGTAGTAACATTTTGAAAACGTTTTCTCGCGAAATCTTTAATTCAGTTTAGGAGGTGCTGTGTTTTCTCAAATTAAAACTGCTTTACGATGGGGTACACATGAAATAAACGCAGAATTGACTTCCAAAAAGATCACAATGTAAGCCAATTTAGAAGATTGTAAAACAAACCACAACCCAAATATGAATATGACGTCCTTATTAGGCAATCAGATACGTTATCGATGTTTTTTATTCCAATGAATAATAAAGATTAATAAATATGGCTTACTTCGACGGTTCCCGTGATTGAAGTTTAATTAGATGAGGACAATATTTGAATATTAAAATGGTAATTTAAGCCAATGAATAATAGCCGAATTCCTCCTTCAAAATCATAGGCACGTGGCCACGTATTGCCCGTCTGGCCGCACCGTCTGAGGGGTGGCACGCGTTGGCAGGGATTCAATGCGTCATTTTCATCCAGGGGTCTAGCGTTCTATTACACCGCCACCTTTAATTAGCTTGCACTTTTAGACAGCTCATCAAATGTGCAACCAAATAGAAAGCACGATCATGCATTTTAATGTTGGGAAATTACTTCAAAGACAATCTTCTGTGAAAGAAAATGCAGGCTAAGTGCATTGCCAATTACATTTGGCATTATTGCATACAGAAGGCATTGCAAAACCGTCGGGTCGCATGCGAACTATTTGATAGGATTGAACTTTATTGTTTCTCTAGTAGATCAGTAAACCACAATAATTTATCATATTACCGATCACAACCGACAAAGAAAGGAACCCAAGACTAGAGGAAGATTATTTAACTCAATGACCAAAGGTGTAGCCTCTGAGATTGGGTATGACTGGCTGATGACGGCTAATAAGCCAGAAATTGCCGTTCCGGTGTCCCTATGCTTTGTCGGTCCACTTCATTCATGTAACTAACAAAACTTTAAAATGATGTAAAAAATGAACAAAAACAGAAAAAAGTTGAAACAATCCATTAATTAAACTAAAATAAATAAACTAATCAGAACTTTAAATCGAGAAGCAACCACATGTCGCTAGTAAATATAAAACTTACCTGAAAAGAGCGCAAAATTAACTGAAATAGAAAAATAAAGGTAAAGTCCCTTGACTAGATCGGTGAAACACCTACATTCATTCACAAAGTAAGTATTTTACTGTGGCAGTTTATATGTTGATGAAATACAATGGTTGCGAAACAGAAATGCGTATTGTCATTTAATAAGTAGACAGTTTTGAGAGGAAAGATGTCTGGTGACCAAGCAGGCAGCTTACTCAGCATTTTTGAAGACGTTCCTCCTATCAAGACGAATAACTATCGCTAATCCTCACTATCTCATTAACTGCTACCATCTTACACTGCTTACTGATTTTTACTAGCAGGCCACGTTTTATATCTTAGTCTACCAACTCTACCACTTGACTGCTAATTTCACATAAACACCGTTCTGTAAATTGTACTTACGATGACACCCTCTTCCCCAAATATACCTCCTAGCTATACCATTAAACCAAAAAGCTCAATTTTAATCCATCTTTCGGCAAAATATGCAAATATAGTTGAACAGCACCGAGCATTATTTTGTTCTGTCCTGTCCACGACTGTAATTATTGCAAGTAACCTAGGTAGCCGCTCTTGACGCACGCAGTCACATCGTTTCCCCTTGGTACATTTACATACACCTTGCTCGCACACTTGAAACTTTACACTTCAAACTATTTTACATTAACTGAATGCAACACATGTGTAACGGTCGTTTACGTCAGAGTACATGCACCTGTGTGGGATATGTTTCATGAATCATGAACATGGATGAATGCACACTAGGGATATTTTACTGTGAAAATCGTAAGATGAGTGGAGGCGCGGTGACCTCAATTTCACATCTGATTGACACCGAATTCTCGCTGAAGGTCAATAGAACTGTGGGCAGAGTATCAAATATGTGCTATTACATACTACTAACGCTATATGTGAATTTTTATACTGTACAAATTTATTTGATAATTTGCTTAAGGAATATAGTCGGCATCTGTTTACGTACATAATTACGAACCTTATGCTATCAAAACACTATAGAAAAGCGTTCTAGACGCTAACTTCAGTAGGCATTATATCTGAGGAAGTATATAAACCAACATTTTAGTCAGAGATTAAAAATATATTTGTGGTTTTTGATTTGTTTACTGGGGTAACATCAGGCACAACATGCTGTTTACTATAAACGCGTTACTTACAGATCAGCTTACCGGGGCAAAGAACGATGGAATCTTGCCAAATCCAACGTTTGTTGATATCCAAAGAATTGGCTGCATTATATAACGATACAGAAAAAAGGATGGTCTCGTTAGTGCGTGTACTATTATAGAAATTTAGTTAAAGAATAAAAACGGTTTAATAATTTGTGATTCTAGAACTAACAACTTTGTTTTACGTGCGGGTGTTACTATGAAACAACACTATGCAGTCGCAAATATAAGAGCCGATTATCTCACGAACAATTTTACGCTGGAACTGGTTAAAGTTTTTGCCAAAGAATTAAGTAATTAAATTATATGACGAAAAAATATGTAAACGAAAACCCGATACATGACCTCAATCTCCTTTGCCAGGCCATTCGCAGAAGTGTCCCAATATGTTAAATCTTAAGGGTGGATTGAAAGGAGAGAAAAACGTGGAACAAAACAGTCAGAAGGTTTAAAAATTTCAAAATAGTCGTTTATATTCTGCCAGTATGCTTTTTATTTGTCATATTACAACTTAGTCTAGAAGTCAACAAATATACGTAAGATGGCTCTCGTATACAAAGAAACGTGAGTTTTTTTCACTTTCAGGGAAGATGAATCACTAATTTGTAGATAAATAAAAAAATGGCGAAAAATCACGTGTCAATCTTGACCTTATTATCAAAAGTGCTAAGTTCACAGATATTCGACATAAATGTGTCTACTTTAAGCGTCCTTTCCAGAGGTAACCTGCTAGACAAACCGTTTAAGTCAGCCACAGGTGTATTTGTAAGCAATTTTTGCTGGAAATGTCTTTTTTTCCGCAATGAGTTGACGTGTTTGTTTGATTCTAAACCAATGACCTAAGCAGACAGCTGTATTACAAAAACTCTTTCTTAGCAGACGTTTTTATGAAATATTTCGCTCTGAAGGTTTGCCAAGCAGAAAAAACATGGAGCATATTTATTGTCAATCGACTTAAGCCAGTTCACATTTAAAAGTGTGAATCCTTATTTCAAGAACGATCTGTAGGCAATTTTTCTTTGTCTACGAAAATTCGTACGTTTTCCATTGCACATGACAATTCTATTCAGTCACTGACTGACATGTCGGCTCGTGAATTCATGAAATCTCTTACTTCTGAGACCTTCCAATTAAATTAACCAATAGTTGCTTTTGTCCATGTCGAAAACACACAACATCGCCTTAAATTTGTGCAAAATACCGCCATAGGTGGAAGCTTGATACTCTATTGCATATCACCATTAAGTTTGGCTGATATACTGATTATAGTGCAGCCTACTGAGAAGTAATTTCAATCAGGATATAATGCCAGATTTTATGAGCTTCATTCTGACCGCTGACAAAGCGTGTGAACTTTAAAAGTAGCTATTTAATTTGTATACACCTTTGTCGTTGATCTTAGGAGACCTCATAAATTCAAAATTATTTTACAGAAAACACAGCTGAAATCATTATAAGGACATAAGGCCCTCTTTAAATGTTCGATATGAAGAAATGGTATATTTCGGCTTAAAAAAGTTTTTTTATCATAAGCTTTTTGATGACTGTGAAGTAGTCATTCACAATACACCGTACCCGTCAATCTGTGAACGCTGCATGCTATTTATACAGTGTGATTCATTATCTTATGCAACAATTTATGAGAATAATGCGAATTGTTTTTCAAACTGCAGAAGAAAAAATATTTCTCCTTAAACAGGAGTTAAACAGCGCACAGTTTTAAACGTTGAATAAAAGTGATCCATTAAACAGATTTCAAATGTATTTGACAATTTATAAACATTTTTAAACCGAAGGGTAACCTTTTTTTAAGTTCAACATCTATTAAGCGTGCAATGGCCTACCAAACAAAGAAATATTTTTTCACTTATATTTTGCATAGCAGATATTTGAATTTGTTAGGGCAGTCACAAACAATGACACGAAGGTCTACTACTTACGTGGTCATTTTTTTTAAACTGCTAAAGTTTTTTTAGCGGTCTCAGCAAAGATCGTTAAAAAGGCAGCATTTTATTGTGACTGAAATGACTTTAGAATAAACTACACGATTATCAGCATGACAACCTCACTCAGTACTAATTAGCGAGAGAGTACCAACATTTCGCATGTATCGGCAACTAACATGCATTTGAGGTCGCAATTTTATAAAACTTTGGGCTATCCGATAATGGTTATACACGGTGTTGCACTTAAAATGAAAGCAAATGTATTCACTCGGTGTTTTTGTTTGAACACGCATTCACTTAATTTAAATCGTAAATTTACCTAGTAAGCCCGAAATTTCACTTTTGTACTAGCTTTTTTGGCAGAAAGCTGTTATTTCTTAGCAACGTAATGCTACTTCATAAATCGAATAATGCCCTATTTTGCAGAACAACAATTAATGTATTGCTGTTAAACTTTAGGGGGGTGCGTAGCTTATGCTTCCTTTGCATGACATGAAGTTTCTATTGGAATTCCATGGATTTTGTGACTTGGCCCACCTACTGTTGTACGTTTCACTGGATTGGATATGGTTTAGCTTTTTCATGATCTAGTCTGAAGAATATTTCGGATTTTCTAACGACAACATTTAAATTACGGACATATTTTACGCCACCATTAACTGCAACATTGCCGTAAGCAATATAAACTACAAACAGAAATTTCATCCGGCTTCCTTATACGACAACCACAAAAGTGAGATATTTTTCCTTGTTAAAGGGATCATGGTTAATCGTTTGGATTTGGCTTACATACTGAAACGACATTCGACAAGTGGTTTCTCTGCAGGTAAACTCAGTATTTGTGATAATTATTTTCTTCTGCACGGAATCTATGACGGAGCAAGCTTACTTTTATTTACAAAACGGCTTAAGCAATATATATTGCTCTTGAATATATATGTGTGATTATAGAAATTACCTACAGCAGATATAGCTTAAACTAAGTAATTTCAATTGATGAAAAGCAAGCATAAATTTGTGGATAAAAAAGAAACTAAATAAATGAGTTAGGTTATCTCATACCTGTAATATCCGTTGATACCGCAGACGTACATTAGACTAGAAAGGTAAAGTACCTGATGTGCAGTGAATACCAACATTTGAGTGGGTGATTTAATACGCATTTGAGGTTTTTTATTCTGCTTGTTGAGGTGAGTTGAGATGAAAAATGCTGTTTTCTAGAAAAAAAGTGTTTAGTTCAGATCAGTATACTGGGGAAAAAGGGTGAAATGGGGCAACGTTTAAACTTCGTTGATGTCAAAGGTATTTCCTACGCTGTGTAAAAGAACGTCCTAGATATTTCATGTTGCACTATAAAAGAACACTTATGAAAACAGAAATGTTTTAATTATGCGTTTTATGAACATAATTTTGTTTTGCTTTCAATTTATTTAAGATGTGTGATTTTAAAAGATTTTACATTCGAAAACGAAACCGACGAGCGCATAAGGAAAAAATTTCGCATTAAATATATTATCTTGATGGTTCCGGTATAGAAATGTCTTGTATGCATGTCTGAGGAATCGGCAAAAGTAGGGTAAAATGTAAAATTGTTCTATCTGAAAGTCTTTGTAATTGAAAACTCAAAATGACTTAAAACAAATCTGATGAAAGGAACCATGTCTTGGTGTACAAATGTTGTATGGCTGCAAATTTACTCGAAAATTCGATTAACCGTTATGAGTCATTGACCAGTATGTCCTCATGTGAAGTTACGGAAAATATTAATATGAAAATAATTTTTAGTCCACCATATCTTAAGCAATGTATAAATGGAAGAAAAAGTTGCAAACACCGTCAACTTGTGTTGGATCATAAAGTCAAATACTTGTATGCGCCAACAGTCACACATTAAATTGCACGCAATATGGAAGCACTCCTATCCGAAAGTTTTAAAAAACCCTCACCTTGCAAATTATAACAGCTTTATTCCTACTTTATTCATTCGTTTTTTGTATGAATAGGCTACCAAAACCTTTAAAACTGAAGTTAACCTAGTACGCCAATTTTCACATTTTCGGTATTTTCCGTTTTCGTAAAAAGCTGGTATTCCTAGGCAACGTTAGATTCATTCCTTTATCGGGATGTGCTTCACAGTGAGCAATGATCCTTTGACCTCAAAATGATCACTCCCTTATTCCTGTAAAACTTTGGCTGCCGCAGCTTGACTGCGTTTGAGTAACAGGGAACTACTTGAAAAACCCAGATAGTTTTATAAGTTGAAGCACATTTCTGTTACTCAAGACACTGTCACAGTTTTAATGCAGAAATAAGTATGCTGGCGGATTGCTATGCTCGTTATATGTTCGGCTTAATGTGGACGGTAAACGGGAATACTATCCGAGGACCTATAATACCACTCAATGAAGACATTCCTGCAGTTGAAATGCTGTAGGACATGTGATATATCTGATCATCCTTTTGTGTGGGAGGATACACGTGCTTTTAAATTCTCGACGGATCACTATAGGCGTAGGCTGAGCATAAGAGGAAAAAATCTCGATAATGTAATGTGCTTTTTTGCGGCATCAGAAGACTAACCTTACCAGACACATTTATTGCCAATAAGCCGTCGGCAGACAGCTATAACCCTGGAAAACTTGTGCACAGCTTTTCTTACCTATATTTTTTCATCTCTTTAAACAAAACCTCAACCCTAAATATGTAAGGAACATTTCAAGCCTGTAAGTCATCATCAGACTACCATGACCTTGATAATTTCGCGTTACCGGCGGGCTGCTTCTTTACACCTGAAAACAGCATTAGGAATTCCACATTTTAGGAGACATTTCTGATCTCTACGACATCATATGACAACCATAAACTTGGAAAGACCGTGTGAAACTCTTCTGGTTATTTTGTTTAAATTACCAACAGCATCAGTAGTTTAGAATTTCAAATCCTTATCAGACAGCCAAAGCCTTGCGAATGTCGAGTGCACGGCTAAGCACTGCCTATTTCAATTCAAATATATTTTATGGAAAACGTTGGCGTAAAGAAATATTTTATACCCTTTTTGTTGGATACAAAACGATATATTTATGTTTTGAAAAACTTTGTAAATTATTGGCCTTTTTGCGATATCGTTGTGTCCATTCAGTAGACATCACATTTCTTAATTTATTAATGCTCTGTATAACGTATTGTGCTGCAATATTTTATGTGATATATGTGACGTCTGCTTCAAACCATTGGCGAAAACGGAAACAAGATGCACGCAGCGCGCAGTGCGTAAACCTCGAATTAAAGTATAGCACTTCGTAGATTTAAAAATTATTCGAAAATTGTGAATTTTTTTAAAACCCAAGGGTACCGTTTGCTCAGGTGTATAATTTAATATCAGTGTAATCTTTTACAAAACTAGTACAGGAAATAATTTTTTCGTTTTGGTTTTCTACAAAATTCAAAAGCATTGAAAGAAACGGTCAAAATCAACGATGTAAATAGGTAATGGTTATGTAGTCACTTCTTACAGTACATACAAGTTTTTTTTTGCCGTCAGAAAAAAGAAAAATCTTGCACACTGTCGTGGCTGAAACAACAGTAGTCTCACTCAATGCCGCTAAGCAAAAAGGCATCAATATTTTGCATACGTCGGCATCTCATAAATTTTAGGCCGTACTGTATTAAAGTGATTTAATATTTGTCTCTGGCACAAGTCGTAAATGTTATGATAATCTGATGGCCAGAGATAACGCACCATTTCCTTCAATTCACTGGTCTGCACAGCGAACAGCATTTTGCGCCTCAATTCGACTTAATCAATAAAATAAACAACCAAATTTTTTATTGAAACACTCATTTGTCCTTAACATTTCATCAGGTAGACAACCTGCTGCCTAATTTTTCTTTTAAGTCAACAGCAATGGCAAAGTTATTGTGGTCAGCTTCTAAACAAGACAACCAAAATCTACAAAACATAAGCACTGTTAAAATTATCATAATTAACATTTTGGAATTCTATTATTTATTCAGTCAACTGATTAAGCAATTGGAAACTGGATATTCTGCAGTTAAATTTAGTTTTCCTGAGATGTACTAGTCTTTCGGTACCTCAGACCAAATTATGTACTAATAATTTGGTAACAGATGCTGACATTCATGGAACATCTAACAGTGGTCTTCCTTGAAATTCAATTAAAAATAGAATTAAAATACAACAACCAGCTAGCCAACTTAGATATATTTGTCCACGGCAGACTATGGGTACATAAACTGTAAAGAAAAGTTACAAACACCATTTAGGACCGCACTTCAACAGTAATCACGCGGTGATTTACAAACAGCTGTGTAGAAGCGGTATGTCGGCACGTTGAGTCGCATTCTAGTTAAGTGGAAGACGGAGTTTTGAATCAAAAGATCTTTGAGGGCACACGACAGCTTAACTAAAGCTATGGAATAAGGAAAATGTGCCGTGAATAAACATGCTACAATTAAAGGAACACAATTGTTCCTTCTAAGAAACCACACTGCAGAACAATAAGTTTATGTTTTACGAGACAGAAGGGCATATTAGACAAAAGAATCAAGCAATCAAAAAATAAGAACAAATATCAGTAGAAAATAACAGAACTAGCTATCTCATATGTTGCTGTCGTATCAGCCCTGATGATGGACTCCTGATGGATCCCAAACGCAGAGACCAATATAATAATGATTCCGGTGTTCGATAAAGGTTCTTCGTTTTCTAAAAATCCGTAAATTGCCTTACATGTAGCCACATTAAGCGCACTATTATTTAACTAAGAAATAAAAGCAATCGTAAACGGCAAATCCACAAATTGAGCAACTATGAAAACAAATACAAATTTTTCACATTTAAACTAAAAACATCAGTGAAAGGCTTATTTCCTGGTTTAAGCTCAAAGAACCACATTACCTTAGTAAGCAGTATTGGTAATACAAAATGTCCGCTGGCTTACTTTCACAGAGACGAGTATAACGGTAAAGTTTTGAGTTATGGGCTGACATAATGGTTAGAGATGGAACACGAAATAGGCTCCCTCACCCGTTATTTAGGGCGTGCACATGTATTCTAATGAAGAATTGAAATGCCTGCATCATGCATATTCATTCGTGGGAAATTGATAAAACGGTAATCTTGGCTGCAAAGGCTCATTAATACAAATTTCGGCACGTGTACACTATGCACACGGCAATGTCGAAGACAAGGGTTGACGTTAGGTTTAATGGATAAAGAAGGAAATAATTTCTCTTTATGTAAGTTTTGCGCCGTTTCAGTGACCTTTCTGAAGAGTTGTTATTGAAATTTGATATGCTGTTTAAATGCTGCACAGATAAAAGCATTTTAATTCCTCTCTTTTATTTTTTCGTGTATGTTTTTATAAAAATATTTTATCCAACCCCTTGGGCATCTGAACAGCAAACAGGTATAAGGATATATAAACGCGCTGGTTTTTCGATTTTTAATAATAACCACCACTACCGAGCCCTTTTATGGAAGAATGTAATAGCAACGCTGTGAAACTGTTGGTAGCATAGTGTACCAATTATGCCGTGAAGCCCTCTAGTAAGCCTATCACGTAAGGTAATGAAAGTTGTGATCCGCCTCATCGTTTTATGTAGCAATGGATATCCTAATACAAGCGAACATGCGTGTCCCAGGAAGCAATTGAGATCGTATTCTTCTTCTCAATGGATATATTCATACTAAGTCATTGTGTTCTGTCTCTTGGTGATAACGTTTACAGTCCAGAGCAGGACAGTAGTTTCGCGTAAGATAATGATTTCCCACGACAACCTGTTATACTTTTAAATACGTTAAGAATGAAAGCGTGAAGGCTCCCCGTTCGTCTACTTGACAGTGGAAGGATACGGAACTGTGTTTTAAATTATGTAAGCAGAAGAGGTAGATTGGTAGGCTTTTTTTCATTATAACTTTCCATAATTTTCAGCAAAAACATTCTCTTTTCCTAAAGAATAATTTTCAAAGCACGAAGTCACAAAAATAGGATATCAGATGTTATCCGTTTGCTCAATCCACTACAAGTTTCGACATCATGGACAAGTGTCCAAAGAAAATTTCCTGAAATTTAAATCAAAATAGACAGCCTATAAAAAAGCACTAGCGTTCTGCCTTTTTGTGCTGATGACCTTATTGTACTTCAAATAAACAATGAGGAAAAACAATCGGCTTATAATGGACAAAGTTGCCCAACCGACGTGTGTTTAAGGAAATATGCATGCGAATAAAGGGAAAGACAAAATGGCAGCTAGAACTAAAAGAAGTGCTGCAAGGCAAGATGCATTTTCCCCCAATATGACAGTAACTGTTACTTTTGGAACTTCATGCAATGTCAGTATAGTCATTATGTCATTGTAGTCAGCCATCACACCTGAAGAACCGTTCCATTCCGGTTAATGGCAACACAACGAAATATAGTACATTAGTATATATAGTATATATGGAAATCAAAAAAAGTGTTAGTCTCCCTTTCGGGAAAACTAGAAAATAATACCCCTGTAAAAGATAGAAAACGGAAGTTAATATCCACATTCTTAACTCTAGTCCTATTTCACTTTAATCCTTTCTGCCATTCTGCATGAAACACTAGAATGCAGAATATGTAGAAGGTGGAGGAGAGCCATCAACTTTCGACGGATAGCTTTCAAAATACGTTTGTAACACATAAATAGCCAGCTGCACTTTTGAAGAGCACGCAGCTGAGGTTCTTGATGTAAGCAATTTAACGGTGTAACAACATGGTTTTGTTTGCACTTTGTACAAACAATTTCTAATACAATCTCCGTTTGATTTTTTGTTTAAATGCGTTTGCAGTATTCTCGTTTTTTTCTCCGCTGGCTGTGCCAAGCAGATGCTGCAGCTCTTGCAAGAAAGCTAAATTGATGGTTATAACTTTCAAAAATTGGCTGTGTTGTATTATGCCCTTGAAGGTGTCATGGCGTTAAATGATATTTACTTAACAGTCAAGCAGTGGTTCCAAAAGTATGCAAAATGCCACGAGTTTTTGATTGATAGACATATATTTTTTGTGGGACCAGTCTCGTTTCGACTTGAAAAACAACTTATGGCATCATATTACGCACGAGGTTGCATGTGCGATTACACTTATAAAGCTGACACTATCTTGGGAATCTTAATCAATGGGTACCGATATCTGCAATTACTTTGGGTCGTGTTTACGACCGTAGGTACATGTAAAAGCTGTAGAACACGTAGTGAAGGGTAGCTAGTCATGCCATCAAAAACCTTCGTGTACACTGAAACAGTAGACGAGTATTGTGAAAGTCTTACAGAAGTCAAAAAACGTCTTACAGAAGAAAGACAGTAGTCATTCAAAGTCGCAGAATCATTCTTCACAGTGGAGTATATCGCAATGTAGCAAGGAATATAACGTTGTCTATGATTACCAGCTTTTGAGCAAAAGGGGCAATTCCGAGAAGGTAAAAAAGGGGCGTAAGAGATACACTTCCGTTTTAAATGTTGAGCAAGTCTGTTCAAGCAACAAACGAATAAATAAATCAGTACAAATAATATTACGTTGGGAAATACTGGTTTTGTAAAAGTTTTGGATGCACGTGCTTCCATATAGCGCGCAATTTAACGCATGGTTTTTACCGCAAGCCCAAATTTCTAGTATATATTTAAACACGATTTTACGGGATACGTTAGTTGTTTCTGCCATTTATAGATTTCGTAAGTAAAAATGGACTATGGTCACTTGGTTTTTCCGCGGTAAGATTTTTCGTAAGCTCACACGTAGGCAAACGAGTCAATGGCTTATCAATATGAATGCGATTTTCATGAAAAATTGTCAGCATAGTTTGTTTAGAAATTCCAGCTTTCTTAGGAAAACGGAATATTCTGAAGAAGTAAAAAAACGGGTTTATTAGGTAAGCATAAGCTGTTCATACAAAAAATAGAGAAAATAACGCCGGATATATAGAATTACGTTGTGAAATGCATTTTTGGACAGTTTGTTACTGGCTGTTACCGAACAGACCAAAGTTCACGTACGTTCTTAAACAGGGTTTTGCGAGAATGGCTGATTGTGTCTTCCGTTTGTCCGTTATTTGGGATAGTATGGACTAAGACAGCCAAATGCCGACTTGATTGCTCCGATTGGGAGGTCACAAGAATACATAATATACTTATAAGCTCATGGGTTGACATGCCGGTCATTGAGTAATAATTTGAAAATGCTATTGTCGCGTGTGATCACAAACGGGTCATTTTCTGTATACCTAAATCAAATTCTTTTCGCCAAATGTTCTTTGATAAATTTGCCATTTGATTTAAATTCCGATCGTTCTTGTAATGGTGAAATTTACTCAACGACTTTCATTAGCTTCTTACCAGACACCAAACCTAAATATAATATTCCACGTCCTTATCAAAACCTGTAAAATAAAATATTTTGAAAAAAAGTGTTTACCTAAGTAACGAGTTTTTAAACATGTCTTCTTATGCAAATATATGTTCAGGTAATCGATTTAGAAACGCCCAACTTTTCACAACAAAATTCCCGGAGAAATATGCGTAATATTAAGTTAACGGCTTTTATAAAATGTTGCCTCTTAAACAGCGCTTTTATTAGAAATTTCAGCTTTTAATAACTGCGTACATTAGTAATTTTCCAGATTATGTCAAGATAAACAGTTTTTGACTTTTCTGATTTCTTTTCTTCTTAAAATGAAGGAATCCGCATTAAAATGTCTAACTGAGTAGTTCTCAGTATATTTGCTTACTACTAGGCTCACTTCAGACCACAGTGACTGAACACCCTCCTTAGTAGGGTAACACGAATAACACTTATATAAGTGTTTTTCTGAATTTTGTGCCACAAAGTTTGACAGATATGAAAATAATAAATTTTTTAACACATGGCCTCCGTTTTTCCCCGAAAATAATACATTACATCATTTTTGTACTTCACTGAATTTCATGATTATACTCGGTAATATTTTTTCAGTTATTGAAGAACAAATCATTTTTACGTGTGTCAGCTCGTTTGCAAAATGTTGCAACAATTGAGGCTTTTTGGTTGGGGCTAATCTGGCCAAAATTGCAATTCAGGTGTAAGAGTGAAGAAGGAGAAAATACAGCAAGAATTATTTTAATAAATTTATGCCTAGTAAAAAAATGTTAGGCAAATTAAAATGGACCGTACGAGTAACAGACAATGAGACATCCACAAAGTGCGGCAAAATGCAAAGAAATGCAAATATTCAAGGTAAAGTAAAAACAGGAAACTTTAGTTTTTTTTTCCATTTTAAAGATTACATAACAAACGACAATAAAGTAAATCTGAATTAAATCAAATGAAACAAAGTAAAAAACAAAAATGTCAACTGAAAAACAAAGTACGCTTATGAAACTAATTTTTCCTGCAGCAGACTAATTAACCAAGTACCATACCTTATAAAATTATTAAGCCAGCTAAAGCGTACCCTACCGAAAGGTAAATATGACTTAAGTTATTAACCTCAAAAACCTAACGCAATGAAAAGCTGTAGAAACATCCTGCATTGAAAGCCCTCCAATGCACGATTATATAAAATAATAGAAAAAAATTGCCTACAAACAACAAATTAGCTATTTAGTTTTGGATGAAAATTTAAATTTACCTTCCGAGGAATCGTTACCCATACGTACATAATACGTGTTCCTTCTATGTTTATAAACTTACATAAAGAATGTAAAAAAATTATTTTTTCAAAGTCCAGATTGTTTTAAATATGTTAAAAGTTAAATTCAAGAGCTTTCTTCATTTTCTTTATCTGCTGCATTGTAGTTGTTCTTATACGATATCCGAAACCAGGACCTTTTCCGATTACGTATGGTACGGTAGAATTAAAATAACATGAGATCAGGCTTAACAAGGTGCATATTATTAAACTTGTTCATGATCTACAAATGTATTTCTGGTAGGAAAGACTGAAACCCTTGATTCCCACTAACATTGTCGTGTAGGTATCGAGAGGAGCAAATTATTGAAAATTGCAAAGTTTCTTGCGTGGCAATTAGTTTGCTTATTCAATAACCGCAGTATAAACGACTTTCATTTGATAAAATGAATCATGTAAACTGTTTTTGAATAACAATGATTTACTTAACAGCATATAAAGCTGATGAATTATGCAATCCTGGGAGCGAATAACTTCTGGCCCGTACACATTACTTTGAGTTTATGCGTAGGAGCTTAGCGCATAAAAGTTCGCAAAGCAGGTTAAACAGTATTTTTTTCCTCATTTAAGGAAATTTAAAGTGAACCAGGCGAACAGATAACCACTAACATGCTAAACATACCGGACAGATTTATGAAAATATGTGTAAATGAGTATGTTTCGACCAGTGAGGAAACCCATTTCGTTCCTTAAACTATTTTCGACATTTTTGTTTGTAAGTGACTGGCTCATTTCGTTGCTATTGACATGAATGGAAGGGTTTCGCAAGTCGCAGGAGCCATGGCTGACGACAATTTAAAATGGGATCCTGGGAGTGAGCGTTATTGAAATAAATTCTGTTTTAAAATGAAAAAAAAGCTTTAACTTGAAACAATATTGGTATTCGCGTACTCACGACGTTTTTTTTATATTTTTACGTCTGAAACAGAAGTGTTTTAGCATATTTGATGGTGTTCAATGAGTTGATCAATCTTCAAGCCTGTATATTTAACCGTGTGTTTTGCAGAAAGTCATTGGTGTAGACCAAACGAATGTTTATGAGCCCTTCCGGCATAATAGGACATGTAGTTTACGCTCTGAAATCGGAAATATGAGTAATCACACACTGACAAAGGCTGCGACTTAGCACATCGGCTTTTGCTTATAATGACACATAAGCCTCAAGTGCTAACGCGCATCTTAAATCATAACAACTGCACTAATTTTGAAAGTCAAAATAGCGCCTCTACAAAAATAGTAACGCTTAACAGATCTCAACACTAAGAATAATCAATAAACCATGATTATTACATTCAGGATACATTACAGCTGATGATACGCATAACTCGCTGAATATGCACTTTCTTTTACTAGTTTTGCATAGACAGTTTCCCAAGTAAAGGAAAGTGAAGAAATTAAGTAATGGAGCAACCGTACTTACGGCACTGCAACCCTGCTTTTCATTTTACAAATTTCTTACAAATGGATAGGTACGATCCAGTAATTTAAATAGACGTAATGAGTATATATATGCATGCGCTAAATTACATGAGGTGGAATTTATTCCGTTCCCTTTGTTTAACAATTATATCAACCCATACTTATAAGCGTTACCTTGCACACAGTCTCCGTGGACGTAGGCCAACGACTATTTTTTTAACCGCGACTGCTAACTAAAAGGGAACATTTTTTAATTCAGTGACGGCCTTTTTGCTTTCACAATGCGGCGCTTCACGTGAGACTGAGACAGAGTCACCTTGGGAAATTTGTGCGTAGGAAATGATGATATTTTTTTCTCAGTTAGGTACAGCATTAGACGTTAAACCTCGAACCATATCTCGGATTCAATTTGCACTCTATTTCCTTAACTGAATTTTGGGGACCATTTTAAAAGTAATCACAGGATGTGGTCGTACCTGCATGGCAATTATCTTAACGTATTGCCCTTGCGATCAGTCTCATGCCGGATTTTAAATCTTGTATGTTCAAGAAGGCAGAATAACTACAACTAGAGTATATATTGTTTCATTGGCATACGCCCATGTAAAAAAACTCTGTAAAAAAATATGAAATTTTATGTTTTTTGCAGCTGAAGAATTGTTTTTTCAGTTTGCATAGAAGGCAAATTGTTTATGCAAGCAATTCTATAGGCTCTGCTAGTAATTAAGAGGTCCCCATCATGGAGGTACTGCAATTCCATTTGCATGACCACCAGATGTACTTTATTAGTTTATGCTAGTTAATTCATCAGACCGGAATTCTGATGAAAGCTAGCTTTCCCTAGGGCCGGGGTCGGCAACCCATGGCTCCCGAGCCAGGTATGGCTCTTTTGATGATCGCGTCTGGACCTCTCAGATAAAATTGGAATAAGAAACTTCAGATTGTGTGATTTGGTTCCAACACGAATAAATCCAGTAGCTTTTTATACTCAAATTTAATTGAACTTACATTTAAAATATATTATATGGCTCTCTCTGAAACATAGTGTTTCAAATGTTTGCTTTCTTGGCTCCCTGCGTCAAAAAATCTGCCAATCCCAGCCCTAGAGTAAACTTAGTATGTTCTGCGCCTAAATAAATATAAGAATTATATAAGATTTGGCCTTACTAGAACTGAAAATAACGTATTCAGTCTGCAAAAACAAAATAAGAAATGGTTATTTATGATCACAACTTAAAGTACTTTTTGCAGTAGTTTAAGCGTAATATGGCGCCCTTTCACCGCGTCACGCCAGACACTATATTTGTGATTGCAAGTCTCGGCCTAATTATTGGAGGACTGCTGGCCTCGCGGAAGTGCAATTCTGGCTTTTTGCGGACAGCGATCTTTGGGTAGACGTCAACCAAGCGTTAAGAGTTGTCTACAAAGTGCCGACTATACATTCTATGTTCCTGCGTTAGCAGATGCTTGCGAAGGCAGAGGCAGTCGTCATACGCCTCGAAAACCCAATTTTATACGCGCAGAAGGCATTTTTTGCGGCCTTAAGGCTACCGTGGCCGAAAGTTATTTCAACATCCACCCTAACGCACTTACTAAGCCGCGAATCAGTGATGAGGCTGCGGCATCAACCATCCACAGGTCAAAGACGCTGTCATTAGACGTCAAAACCTTGCGACCTCATACCTCCCAGCAAAACTGGAGACGACAATAGCCAATTGTCGGACTCCTTCCCATTCGCCTCCTCTTCCACCCCCTTTTTCTGGTTACCAATTGATAGTAGAATCTGATCCTCTTGATCCATGTACACCTCTCTCCCCCTTGGTACTACTGATTGGTTTGCCTAAAACGTTTGTTAACTCTACATTTCCGTTTATTACTTTATTGCCTGATGATGAATTGATTGTTTGTTGACGAAAAGTTCACCTGACCGGTTACGGCACCCATCCGTCTCTTGGTGCCTTGGGCTCCACCAGGCTTCCCCATATATGACGCCGGCCATTTCGTTTAGTTGGCTTTACTTTATTTACTGTTATAAAAGGGTGTTTCTCTTTTGATTGGCAGGATGTTGATTTTCCGTTTAGTCGTTATTTTAAGTGCATAAAAATGGAAAAATATATGAATTTGACATATATAAGTTAACCTTTTGCTAACTGCTTAATATGGAAACACCAATTGTAACAGATGGAATCGTACGAGGCCTTCTGTAGGGTTTTTCATTTAATCATTTTTCTATTCCCTGAGATTCTCTATCCATTTTACATCTATTATCACCGGTCCCATATGACAAATGGATGGGGTTTCCATGTGCTGCTGCTTTACACAGTAAAGCAAACTACGTACATTAATTCTAAATCCAGCGTTGAATAAACTGCTAGCAACCATTGTAGCTGCCTACGACCAATTCAGCTAGTACATTTAGTTCCCCTAACTAAACCACCTGAGAATAGGCTTCACTTTTAAATCTTTGTGTTTCTATTATCCTTGTCTCTTGCTTCGTATTACGCAAAAGTACTCATAGTGATACCGGCAAACCCGTTTCCACGACACTATTTCACAAGGCTGCGAAATAATTAAACGAAGTAACACAAAATCTATCAATACTATTTACTGTCCTGTCCACAGCAGTCTCACATGATGCACGTTATCACGTCGTTCTCCCTGGGCAGCATGCTGATCCCCCGTTTCGGGAGTACGTTCTAATATTATCTCTATATGCAACATATGGTTTATGTTCGTCCATTAAAGTGAACATTAGATGAGTGGTATGTTTTAATAGGTATATGAGGAATAGGCCGAGGCAGTGACCTCAAGTTCACAGCTGATTGAGACCAAATCCTCGCTGAAGGTCAATATACGTTTGCACATAGGATCACATATCTGCTCTTACATACTACTTATATAATATGTGAAATTGCATCTTTGAAATATTTCTATCGTTTGCAGTTTGTTTTGAAAAAAATTATTTGGGATCTGAGAAATTACAACAAAGGGGACTCAATGCTATAAGAGCCCGGTACGAACACCGTTTAGCGAGCAGCTACACAGATGATAAAGTGTGATGATCAACATTTGAGTCGGGGATTAACGCACAAATGAGATTCGGAATGTGGTTCATTAAGGGGACGTGAGGAGCAAAATGCTAAAACCCAGAGAACAGATGATTTTAGCTCAGTAAACTGTAAGAATATCTGAAAAGTGTTTTGCCATAAATCTAAGTAATACACCTATATGGCTGTAGTGTGTATTTCCCCAGCGAAAAAACTGTTCTGCCACTATGTTCGGAATTTATCATCTTACAAATAAGCCTAGTAGAAAGCAAATATACTAAAACGAGCTGTGTTGTGCACAACAATGCAGGTTCTCTTATTCTCAGCAGAACAAAAAGCAGGGACGTCAAAACAATGACCAAAACCTTTATCTTTAAAAGGGTACACAGAAACTTGAAACCGAAATATCGAATTAAAGCGCTGTTTTAAGGGGTTACTTGTTATAAATACCTTTTAAGTTATTCATAGGTATATTCATTCGCAAATTGTGTTGTGGGCGGTTGGGTGAGTCTGAATCAATGACCTTAACAGATAGCTGCACAAGAAAGCATGTTTAAAAATGCGTGATCAAGATAAATATTTTTTTGGATATTTTTCGTAAGTACGGAAAATATAATCTTTACTTATGGTGACTAAAGTGGTACCAATAAAAATCGTCAAGTGGTTATCACCATTTCAATAACGATATGTAATTCAGCGAAATCAAATACCAATTTAATATGAAATACATGTGGCAAAATCAAATTTTTCTTAGTGTACATAAAACGGTACGCTTACAATCGCCCCTGACAATTGTATTTAAAAAAAACTATGCAGTAACTAATGTTTCCACCCATGAGCTTACAAAACGTTGTACTCGTGTGACCTCCCACTTGGTTGTCTTATTCTATTTAACTCAAGTAGTTTATAAACGGATGAGACACCCAGCCATTTGTGTAATACCGTGTTGAATTACGTACGCCTATTTTGCACTGTTCAGTAAAAACCATCAATTACATTGCATGTAATATGAAAGGACACATGTCCAAAAGTATTACCAAAAGAGTACTAAGCAAATTAATGTAACTTGTCCTTCTTTACTTTATCGGTGTTTTTGCAAGAACAGACTTCCTCTATAGTCAAATCTTAAGTATTTCTAAGGCGCCCGGTTTTTACGTTTTTAGGAATTTGCCGTCTTCCTTAAGAAGCTGGTTTTCTACAAACGCAATTCTACATGATAAATCGCCGTATACTGTGTCCTGGAGATCTGCAATCGCCTTCCTTCTGTAAGACTTTAAGAACCGCTGGATGATGTGTTTCACGTGAGAATTATCTTGAGCATAATTTGTGCGGGGTATCACATGTACTTTAGCATTTTTGGCGGACGAGTAACCTTGAGAATTTCGCACGTAGGATGATGATTTTTTCTCAGCTAAGTACATAATTATGAGTTTAACCTCGAAGCACCTTTCGGATTCAGTTTGCATTAAATTTCCTTCAGTGACATTAGAGAACAATTTCTCAAAGTGATTGCATAAGCGCTTGCCCCTTTGTGTCATTGATATGTATGTTGTGTCTACATGAGCGGCCCCTTGGTAACAAATGCAGCCTGTACGTTCAAAAACACAGAAAAACGGCAAATTGTACACGTCATATGTGGCCTGTTAACTTTCAAGTGATTAAATGCATTTTAAGGAGATTCTTGGGTATAAAGAAAAATATTATTATATTTCTGAAATATAAAACGTAAAAGTGTACGATGATATTCTCCGCATTGAGAAGTGTACCAAAATCCGCAGTTGCTGCTAAGGATTTTCTGTAAAAAATTCTATCATTCCTATTTATCTATGTCCAAACCTAGGAGTATATGAAAAGGAATATGGCAGGTTATTTGGCCTGTAGCTCAAAAGTCAATTTAACACGTTGCAGAGAAGACAAATTTTTTACGCAGGCAAATGTATAGGTTCTGGTAGAAGTGAACACGTCCCCATTATGGAGGTTCTTCAATTCCATTTTTATGACCAGGAGATGTACAATACCATTTTGTGTTGGATGATTTATAAGAGCAAAAAGCTTTAAACAACGAGCTTTCCAAGATGAAGCATATGTTGTAGTGTGCCTTAAGGATTAAAATGATAATACGAAATTTGCCCTATCTGGAATAGCGAACAAAGCATTCATTCTACTAACACTAAAGAAAAGTCTTCAAAAATAGAACATAGATAAGCACAACTTAAAAAAAAATGTTGCAGTAGTTTAGTCTCAAGCTAGCACCATTTCCCCGCGTCAAACCGGACGTGATGTGTCATAATTGCAAGTCTCGGCCTATTTATTAAACGCCTGTTTAGCTCGTTTTAATCCGAATTTAATAGCTTACCCTCAATCCGTCCAATGAGATGACTGTTTAAGTAAGTTGTTCGCAACATGTACGGTGGCCGCATCACGTTTGGTCCTAGACTCTCAATGTTAAATTTTAAGAACGTCAAGTCAACTTTAGACGAGACCTCACTCCTATGACTTCAACTTCGATCTTTCCAGTAAACGACCGTTAGCTTCCCGTAAAGGTGCATTCAGTAGTTTGACCTCTATCCGTAAAACATGATGTTTGCCTTTAGTAAACTAGCCTGGCAGCAAACCATCTGGTCATGGGTTCTCAAGACTATCTCGCAATGTGGGGTCTATTGTCCGCCGGTATTTCAGACGCAGCCTGCTAACCTGTGGGCATGCGCTCGTCTGCTATTCACATCTCCTTCCACGTATTTTCCAATTCCTATTTACAGAAAAAAACTTTTTCTACTATTCTGACCTACTCATATTTTTCTGTTCTCCTAAGGAAGCGAGCTCGAAGACCTAAGTGCAGAGGATAAACCTTATTTAACTGAATTGCCACATAGTACTACCTACTGTAGTTGCCGGTGTGATACTTTCTTTAAATCGCCATGCGTATGCAAACATAATCTAGGTTTCAGACAATTTGTGCGGTATACAGACACACAGCAATTTCCCTATAAAAAGAAAATAAGCAATTAACATCGCATTTTAAAATACGGGCACAGTAACTTCTTTCGTAGTTGCCTGCTATTTATTAGTCAAGTAATAAACAACCTTTAAATGTTCATCATAGGAAATCAGAATGCTTAAGATTAAAAAGGTATGAAAAACGTCTAACATTTGACTAGACACTTTGGAAGTTAATTTCTACCAAGTGAAAAGCCCACTGCGCTGTGACAGAGAACTTTCCTGAGACTGCCTCTGTTAGCTTTTTGAGGTAATACGAACATCTAATGCAAATACTTAATTTTGTTTGATGTTATATTTTGTAAGAATGTCTTCTATGTCAAAGGCTTCTGTCCGTTGGCGGTCAGATGAACGTTTATTAACTAGTGACCATAACATGTGACCTAAACTGGTTAGTAAAATACGTCATGGGTCAATGGTTACGGCGCTTGACTCTGAACAAAAGGTTTTGCCATATGGGTCTGAGTATGGCATTCTGGCCATGACTCATAAGCCAGAAATGGGCACTGAAGACTCTCTGTTCTTCGCCGGCGATAGCATCTGCTTTTACGGCAATCTGTTCCGGCTGTCAGGAAGCCTGTCGGAGCCCAAGGCACCGTGAGACAGATCGTCAACAAACAATGAATTCGTCGTTTTTCTATGTTATCCAGTCTTTAAATGTTACAGTAAATAATCGAAGTTAAAGGATAACTCATGACTTCTCTTACCAGGACGAAAGTATTTTGGACTGCGGCTATCTTAACGAACGCATTTTCACAAATAGCTATCTATTTGCAATAGGTATTGTTTAATTTATTTTACAAAAACAAAAAAATCCAAGCATTTTACATCGCTTGTTTTAACACCAGAAAAAATGCTTGCGTATAGGCTAGGCGGACGTTTCACAGACAAAGACAAACTCAGACGTCTAAACTTATGCAGCATTTAGCATCCACATTGCACTGTTTTTCCCTTAACCTCCCCTATCGTTGTTCGGCAATTTTGAAAACAGTTTGTAGCAAATGCTTTTCACCTTTCGCGGTTGTCCCAAATGGCATGTGGTCTTGAGCAGTTTACTGTGACAGAAAACGACAGCTTTTCAGAGCGATTCCTGACCTGGTTGCCATTACCCACCAGAAACAATCGTACCCCGAATCACAGCTTATTCAATGGTGGTATAGGCTTTGACTGGCTGAAAAAAAAACTAGAAACAAATAAATGCCATTTCAGCCATTATCGTCTTTGTTGGCACACAATGTAGTATCGTCGATTATTCGATTTAATGGCCCGGGAGGGATGGATACTTTTTCAGACAAGTCAAGTCCTTGCGGTGCCTTATGTTAGGTGTTCCAGGAACTTTTAACTTGCGCAACATAGGCATTTCATGCATGTAAAATTGAATTATACCCCACGAACGCACGAGTTTGCAGTAATTATAGGATATAGTAATTACTGCAAAAATATGACGACAACTAACCGTAATTGCCTTCTTGAGTGTTGATGGTATGTCGAACGTCATGCGGGCTCTCCCCTGCTGAGCACTCGTCACGTGCGGTGGGCTCATGCCTGATAATTGCTCCGCCATCAGACCCGCCGATGTTGACTTAAAATGACGCGGTTGCCTATTCATTACCCAGGTGGCGACATGCTTTGGCCAAATTGGATTAAACAAATCTTTGCACTTGTTTATAAGTTGCGGCCTCGTTAGCCATGCCTCAAGTAATCCTCAGCTTGCCCGATTATCACCCCCTGACGTGTCGTCTTCTTCGCAAGTCCTTCCTGCGGCACGTACGTTCGTATGTATTGGCAATAAGTGACCTAATGTTACCATATGATGCACCTGATTTAGCATATTGACATCTTTTTTCGCACGCGGTTTCTAAATTGGTTTGTGTCATTTAAATAAGGTTTTATAAAAATTATGCAAATTTTTATGAATGAAATACTGTTTTAACCCATGTGGGATGCAATGCTGCGTAATAACTGCCTTCTGGACCACTTTCGTGCAGGGCTCTACTAGCATCATTTTTGCGATTTTTTATTTCGCCTCATTTGGAATATATTTTCGAAACAAACTGCCAGTGACAGAAATATTTTGAAGATGACAAGTATATATAGAGGGTGAGTAGTATGTTAGAGGATATATTTGATCCTATGTGCATTCTTCTATTGACCTTCAATGAAGATTCGGATTCAATCACATGTGGGATTGAGGTCACTGCCTCCAGCCATCTCACGATGTCCGCAATAAAATATCACAAGCGTCGAGTGTCCAGTCATCCATAATTTGTGGTTCATTAAACTCCCCTCACGCAAGTTCACGTATGCTGACGAAAATGAGTTTAAACTTTATGTTGCACTTAAGTAATTTTGAAATACTTTAGAGGGTATACAGTAGCCGCCGAAGACCACGCAACGCTAATTATGAAATTTGCCTGGACATGTTGGCATACATTCGAAAACACTATTGTGACTCATTCAGTTTAGTGAATTCTACAAAAGCCCTTTACTGAGTTAAATCGTCATTAAAGCTAGGTTTATTAAGAGAAATAACCATTAGTTTTAGGGAAATTGGAAGTAACCTCATATGGAAGATATTTCCCATGCTATGACGAAAGACAGAACCAAACTGCACATTTCTGCTGATAATACGAAGAATGAACTCAAAAATAAATAAAATAGGTATAGAGGATATCCCTTCCAGAACTGGACAATTTTATACAAAATTGTTCAGATTGAAGTGAAGCCAAGTTAAAGAAAGCAAATTTGTTTGCAGTAGCATTGAAGCCTTGTGTTTAAGAAATTATGTTTAGCTATCCTGTTAAGTTTTGATGCACAAAATGGAATAACAGAAGAGCTTTTTTTAATGCAGCCATGAACCTCAAATGTGCTTCAATAAAAACCAAATGTCTAACATGTTTTCGTAGTTTTAACACAAATATGGTATGTAAGTTGTAAAGAAAAATCGTTTGTTCAATACTTTGCAATCCCCTTTTACTCTATTTAGAAACGAAGCACACGAAAGAATAATAAGTATTTCAAAAATTGGCAATGTATATGGCCAGTTTTTTTTAATTCGCCAGTATATATCTGAAAGTGGAATTTATCTTCTCATGTGGAAGGTATATCATTATAAATAGAAAAGATAGTTCTTTCATTTTCAGTTAAATTGCATAGTTTATCTTCAGAAAACCTAAAGAAATTCTCAAAATTCTCAAATTGCATTGTGACATTACGCTGGAGAAATTTAATATACACAGAAGTTCATCAGCCGAGTATCTGAACAAAGCAATTTCTAAGAGGTAACCTTTTATGCAAAGTTTTTTTTATTAATCTAAGGAATAGTTGTTTCGGAGTTATACTGCTGACATGATTTACTCTTGACCATGTGGTTTGCTGTTTTGAGGCATTTCTACAAAGAAGCAGCATGGTCATCATTCTAAGAAATAATATCCAAAAACACTTTCTCTCGGTAAATACTCTTTATATAAACCTTATTTTTAAGTTTTTGGTGTAAACATCAAACAGATGCGCAAATTATGAATTGATCATTGAAGATAGTAAAAATAAGCAATTTGATGACACACTTTTTAGATGACATTCAATCAATACGTAACCGGTAAGAATAGATTTTACAGAATATTTTTACCAAAGAAAATTTCTTTCATTATATAGAAAGTGGTTGCTTCACGTTTTCAACTTAACCCAATATCTTAATTTGTTGTTCTAATTTAGAGCTCTTTTTACGTCTTTAGAACCACGGCATTATTAAGAAAATTGGATATTCCTTTACGAACACTTAGTTATTCCTATAGTTATTTTAAGAACCTAATAGGCTTCATGCCGTTCATTATTTTTTCCATTTTTTCCTAAAAACATTCACACTGGTATTGGAGTTATGATCAAACTTATACTAATTAAGGAAAATTACGTGGTCACCGGCAACCACTGTATACTCAAAACTATGGACAGAGAGCACCCGCCTGTTGCTTAAGCAGGACGAGGTGATTGCGGTTCTCAAGTTGCACCACCTTGTTAACGTAGGTCAGGAGAGTAAATAATGATGTCAGATTTTGCTGAGCCGTGTCTAGTTAGTTTGCAGACTTATATATAAGTGTTTCAGATTTCAGTTTAGCCCTAAGGATACAAGATATGCGTTACGCATGGCTTTTCTTTTTCAAGTCTAATGATTATGAAACGAGGAGACTAACGTATTTAGACCACGAACACAAAAACTACATCACTAAATGTAGGAAATATTTAGTTAAATAACATTTTAAAATAGTTTTACAGTAGTGTAGTTTTTTGCTAGCTACATTTCCCCTCTACGTCACACAAGGCCTGACTCTCATGCTTATGGGCCTCGACATTTTCCTGAGACGGCTGTTGAATTCCCGTTAAGCCGCATTCAGTATTCTGACCTCAATCGGTCGAATGGGATCGCCGCCTTTAGTAAGTTAGCCTGGCCTCAACCCAGCTAGTTCTCAAGAACAACTCATGAGGACCTGAATGCGGGGACTATCGTTTGGCCGGTATTTCACACTCCGCCTGCTACCTTGCGGGCGTGCGCTCGTCTGACAGTCACATCTCCTCCCACCTATTCTCCATTTCTTTTTTACAAAATAAACAGATCCTATCACCCTTTATTTTTTCACCATCTTTTCTTATCTTAAGAAACCGGGCCTGAAAATCGTAGTCTGCGTTTTCGATTTACTGTTCGTTATACAGGCACACAAACAATCATACCATAAGGGGAAAATTAACAATTATTTTCGTTATTAGTAGTTCTTCATGTTGTGGCAAAGTGAGAGCAATGGCCTGGTTTCGCAAATTCTAAAGAAATAATAATAAACCCTGGGACGAAAATTGCAGAGGGCAAGCATTCACGTTTGACAGGAAAAATCTCAAATCAATTTTAACAAAAAAGCAACTGGGAAGAAAAAGACTCGATCACTGGGATATTCTTGATATTAACTCCTTGTCTACCCCAATTACGGACGTATCGCAGTGGGTAAAGTTAACAGATAAAACCGTCGCCACTGCGAGCTTTAAGGCCAGTTCCTTGTAGAAAGAGACAAAGGAAGATGCATGGCAAAATGAATGTTGTACTATATGCAAAGGGATGGGAGGATATAGAGGAGGAAGTTGATGATCAGACTATTGCGCAACCACTCGAAAGGGGACCGAGTCCGAAGTCGCCCTACCTGGCAGGGTCCTCTATGAGGCAACCTTAACTTGCCAAACTAGAATGAGTGCAGTTGGTGGGCTGTTCTTATGCCTGTATGCCTGGAACAGACCGTTCGATGGTAGAGAAGGAGAAGGTAGCAGAAGCCACTGCTGGCGATGCCAGTCGCAATGACACGTGTCACAATTGCCAGCGTATTGTCACTCTGAGAGCGCACCTGGAGATCGACACAGGTGGAAAACAATCGTTAAACAAAGGCACGCAGTGAAGGATGATAATATGTTTATTTGCTTGGTGTCACCCAAAATGTCGTTGTACGGTGTTTTCTGATTGGCTGATTGCTAACCGTGCATCAGCTGACGGACGGTCAGCGAGGCGGCAATTATGGCGGTAATTATGGGCAACAGCTAACAACTGTCACCTTCCTAACGTTTCCCAGTAATAACAAAACCATGTTTCCTTAAATTCTCTATTCACCGACCGCCCAGGGGTACAGATATTGTGTTTATCTGAGGTTGACTTCTCTTATCACAAAGCAGTGAGGATTTATCGGATGTTGCGGGAATGCAGAATAAGGTGGTTAATATATCGGAATGGAGCGGCCATTAAAGACGAACGATGGTTAAACATTCCTCTTTTTAAATATAAGTATATGCTTAAATGTTTTACTTTGAGTTAAGCGTAAGAAAGCGGTTTTACCACCTGACATTCTTGAGATAGGGAATCGCTTCAGTCTGAGTAATTACCAAACGACGCAGATCACGGGAATGGTATGATATTGTGGACCCCATTGTACCTCTGACAAGCTGAAGCACCAAGAACAGGGTGCAAAATCCTTTGACAGATTGGTGGAAGATGCAGTCCTCTAGGCTGCGCTCACGTCAGGGGTATGAAAAGTAGCCCGTTCGATGAGTGGAGGTCGTATTATTGCCAATACTAGCAAACATGCGAATCCAAGGAGGCAATTGAGAAGAAGAAGACGAATCGATCGCTGGGACAATACGTTTATTCGCCTGACGTTTCGACATCCGTCGCGGATTCATCATCAGAGACATAAGTAGGAAACAGTAGCAGAAACGGGTTATGCATGCACAGAAGTTTTCAGTATTTATAATATACAGTCATTACTGAAAACATACAGTGATAGTTAACGTTAATTGCCTTCTTGCGCGTGGATAGTTTCTTGGACGGCATGCGGGCTCTAACCAGTTGAACTGAACCTAAACTTTCATCACGCCCTAGCCCACTGCCTGTGATGTAAGTTTAACAGGTCAGACCCCATGTGCCGTCCAACAAACTATCCAAACACGTGTAAGGCGTTTATTGCTGTAGAAAAACTGTTAATCTCTAGTGAAATGGCGTAAAAAGCAGCCGAAAGCTATCTTTTTTTCCTTCCAAATGCGATATTGTCAAGCTAGCGTAAAGTTAAGCTTTGCTTTAAAGGCCTTGGCTATGCTTGGCGCCTGTGCTATGTACTGCGTGTTTCAAGTCATATGTCTTAGCATCGAACTGACAGGGTGAATTAGTTTTTTTCGCTAGCATCTGGCTGCAAGCTAAAGTGAAAAATATGCAAGCCCTGCCTTCGTGCAATCACACCTGTTTATTTCTCCTTTCTGTCCTTGAAGTAAGTTTCGCTCAAACAAGGTTATTAGTGTAAATAATGAAAAAAAAAACTTTTGCATTAACTGTCCAATTGATTTTATCACCTATCTTTTTAATGATTATTGGCTAATGCTTCAATACTTCCAGCCCACAAAGCTCGATGCCTACGCCTACTCACGGATCGCTTTCTAGTTAGAAGCGATAACCCCTTCATAATCTTTGTACACCAAGACCACCATATAAGACCGTAGAATTCAAGTTTATCTTCCTTTTCCATTTGAGAATTTGCGTTGGTAGAGCGTTGGTTGTGCAAAAGCTTACCCTGCTTGTGGGTTCAAATCCAACCGAGTTCACGCATTTTTCACAATTGCGTGAACTTTATTAGCCAAATCCGTCAAACCCCTAATAATTAACTTGTATATTGTCAATACAAGCAAACATGCGACTCCCAGAAAGCAACTGATGAGAAGTGCGAGCTAGATTAGAGTCATTCAACCGTGATTCGCCACAAGGCAGCTGATGATAACCAATAAGTCAGAAACGACCGATCTTCAGTTCGGCACCTGTACTCCCCTTTTGGTACATATCGCTAGGTTTCTGCCTGTCAGAGTTCTATATTGGTTCAAAACAGGGCACATGTAGCATCACATCGCGAGTACGTGCATGTTCGCATGGTTGGCGCCAATCTTGGCTCTTCTAAGAACCCAACGAGTTTCAAGCCTGACTCAAACATGACCTGCCTGCAGGTGCCGTGCAGACACCTAATGATCTCACATTGTGCATCTGCTCTAGCCTGACAACCAACATCTTTCAATCTCTTGAATCTAGTAGTTCTGTACAGGAAACAATATCCTACCAAGCAGTGTCTTATACGGACTCGACCTATAGCGGTCAAGGTCTTCCATGCTAATACTTAAGCTGCAGCAATAGCACAACGGGACAAACATACCCCCTGTACAAACCGGTGAATGCAATTTCTACGATCGTGATCAGAAACAGCAGGCAGACAGGTCATCGATCCTTCCCCTTTCGATGTTAGGACAAGGGATTAGGAACGGCTGTAGTGACCGTGTGGCAAATTCTTCCTCCCGCATCATGCCACACATGAAGCTGCCTGATCGCATTTCGCTGTCATCTGTGGAAAAGCCAATCACCAGCTGTGTAAAATAGAAAAACACTCAAAATCTCACGCTGGCCAACCATCTTCAAATCTGACTTGCTCGAATCGCTCTTGCAACTCCCCACGGTCTCACACGTCGGCCGCCATTCTCGCGGTGGCCTTCAATACCACGAGTTCTCTACCGAATGGCCTAGTTATCCCTTCCGCTGTTGGCTTTTGTTCAGCTATGGCGTTTTAAGTGTATCCGGCGTATGATATGTGATATTGATTCTACATCAGGAGAAGTGTAGTTTGGAGTAGCTATCAACGTTGGCTTGGATCACCTGGGCAGTCTAAACAGGCCTCATAACGACCACATACAGGACGATCTTCTTCCTCCTCTAGCCAAGATAAAAATGTCGTAATTTCGGTTTTGCAAGGACTTGATGTCGGATATTTGTCCGAAGTCCATCTGAACATTAAATCAGCAGGCTGACATTAAAGACGGAAAATGTTTTTTGTAAACTTCCCACTCCCCGGCCGCCCAAGAGAATGGATATTTTCATATCTGAGGTTGACTTTTGTTGTCGCAACCCCTTGATGGTTTTTACGATGCTGCGGGAATGCAACATATGGAGAGGCCAACGTGAGCCGACGAAAGATTAAACCCTCCTACTTTTAAAACATAAGTAGCCATTTCTAATTATCATTTTAGTGCTTCTACCTCCAGACAATATTGAAGTAAGAAAGGTTTTCGGAATAAGTAATACCCGTTTTACAAACTTCCCAAATCCCAGTAGATCACGAGAAGTCTATGACACTGTAAACGTCATTGGAATTCTGACCCGCTGCTACACCAATATAAGGGCGCATGAAAAGGGAATCGGTGTTCTTCCATGCGGCCCTCACGTCAGGTGGCCATATAAGTGGCCACCTATACAGGATTCGGAGAACGGATCGTCTCACAAAAGAAATGACCGTGGCTCTGCGCAGTATTCTGAAATGTGTAGACATCGGTGTTTCCATATTAATGCACCGTTTAGGCGGCCATCTAAACATATCTTTGAAAATATCGAGGGTTATTTAATAATTTCGTCTATTTTTTTCCGTAAAGGTATGACAGATATTCGACAGCTGATTTCGTTTCGTTTCGGCTCGCAATCCCCTACATCAAAAACGTTTCAGAGGCGACTGCGCGAATCCTTAAACCTTTTGGGATTGGTGTGGCCCATAGACCTGAATGCACTATCAGACAGCAAGTGATGAAGCCCAAAGACCCGCTTCCATTGACAGAATAATCGTCAGTGGTCTACAGCTTACCATGCCAAAATTGCAATGCAAGGTATGTTGGTGAAACGGGCAGGTGCCTGGGCACAAGATTGCATGAGCATCAGCTCGCAATCAAATACAAGAATGAACTGTCTATGGTCTATGAGCATGTACAGCAGGAGAACCACACCTTCGCCTTTGAAAAAGCAAGAATAGTTGGCCGAGCCAATGACAAGATGGCCAGATTACTATTGGAAAGTTGGTCCTCCAATAGCACACTTAACAGAGCCATGGACCTTCATCCGGCCTACCAAGCGCTCCGCGCAGGGCTCACCTCCGCCCGAAACGGGGCAACAGGCCAGGCAAAAGAAGGCAAACAGGACAGACGGCCGACGCCCACAAAGGAGGAAGGTGTCAACGAACAAGGATCTCCTAAACGATATGGCACAATTGCTCGTGGGTGCACCCGCAAAGGCGAAAAAAACGCAAACGACCATAAACCCACGAAGGAAGAAAGTCTCAATTATCAGGAGTCGTGTTAAAAAGGTGGCACTCTTTCCCGTGAAGGCGCCCGCGAGGAAGAAGGAAATTCAAACAACCACCTCCAATCGATCGGTCCAATCGATTTACACGCGCGTAAAAGGCACCGTTATGAAACCCGACTTAAGACAGGACGCATTCTCTCAAGACAAACGGCAGGAAACGGACATGGCTCTGACGATGGAGACGAGAGAGTTTCCGAAACGTCAGCTTAATTATAACCAGGTCCCAGGAATCGCCTCCACTTCTTCTTCCTCTTCTGGGGAAAATGAAGGTAAAATAAGTAGCTATTTCTAATTATCATTCTAGTGCTTCTACCTCCAGACAATGTTGAAGTAAGAAAGGTTTTCGTAATGAGTAATACCCGTTTTACAAACTTCCCAAATCCCAGTAGATCACGGGAAGTCTATGACACTGTAAACGTCATTGGAATTCTGACCCGCTGCTACACCAATATAAGGGCGCATGAAAAGGAAATCGGTGTTCTTCCATGCGGCCCTCACGTCAGGGCCCGGATAGTCGCTGGCTTAATGAGTGGTGGTAAAATACTGTCAATATAAGTGAAAAAGGGAGTCTTAGGAAGTAAGTGATAAGAAAAAAGCTCATATTATACTCTACAGTAGAATTGCTCAAACGTAATTTTACGCAAGACTGGATGACTCATTAGTCAGAACCGGTCATCCTCATCTTCAGTGTTTCTGCTGGTACTCCCTGGCATGGTTCTATATCACGTCATGGCGCATGTTACAATATGGAGTACGAACACGGTGGCGGCCATTCATTCTTGTCTATCATGGACAATCACCTTAAAAGATAATTTTGACGGCTGTCGCTGGAGGCACAGTGATGACCCCCAGGGAATCACAGTAAAAATACCAACCTTTTTTAAATTCCACTCCACGGGGTCTGTGCAAAATTTGTTAGTACTCAAAAGTGGTGTCTCATTTCGCAGCGGAACTTAAGGTCATAGCGGCGTCTGTCTCCTCACCAGACCACCGAGTGCAATTGCAGCGATCCCGATCGTTACCAGCTGAACAACAGGCCAATGGGTCCGTTGTCGTTTGAAGGTAGGCCAAGGCAATAGGTGCTCGCCTAATATAGGTGGTCTTTCGATAAAGCTCAGTTAGATTAGCAATGTGGTGAAGATTTTGATTAGAGTTCGTTTAAGTTAACTCTTCCTAGAATTGACTGGAAGGTCATCTGCACTATGTGAATATCTATTTTTCTCGGTAGTCAACCGCCGAGGTAACAAAAATCTTATGAGTATACAATGCGGTTTCAGAGTTCAGTTTAGCCAGATCCGGGGTTAGTTCTAGCTGACTAACGAAGAGCATCGTATTTTTTTGTTTTTTCCTTTCATCGTTCGTATTTCTTACTTTTCACACACACGTAAGTGTATCGGTACGGGGATGTATAAACAATTCAAAGTTTTTTTTTTTCAGCTTACCGAAATTTGCGTAGAAAAATGTAACTGCTCGTCCCTTAAAGTTAGAAAACGCCTTGAAATACTGCAGGCTGTCAAAACCTACCGGTTTTCATAATAATATATCAATGAGCTTAAAGGTACCAGAATGGATGTGATTGGTACATTGGCTAGCATCAGCTAGTTCTACCCGATCGCATGTGTTAATGACCTGGGATTTTAACAGGGAAATTTGGTGGAACGCCCTACGAACAAACAACGTGTTCAGTGAGAATTTTCAAAATCCGGCCGTTGAACTCTACTTTGAAAAGTATTTACTCTTCCTTTAAACTTATTCATTGTAAACTACATCACTTTTCTTGAAAGCCAAGCATTTGCATATTCGGCTTCAATCTAATTATATTGCTTGTGAACTGAACATCGCTCACCCAATCACATTCTCCCTTAACTACCTCTATTAACTAAGCCTTGCTGACCAACAAATAATATAAGTAAAATCATAAGCTCCTGCATTTATGCGTCCCAGACAGGCCTATAAAATAGTGTTTGCAACCAAAAAGCCCTAAGGGTTCACATGACACTTTCGCAATAAAAAGCACCGAAAACCCGTCATTATACACGAAATATAATGGCTGAGCATGTGCAATCGGAGTAAGAATAGTGTTTAAATGGTCAGTAAGCACTTCCGAGATGATAAATTATAGTAATTGCCTATGATAACCGCCATAATTGTTGCCTCGTCTGCCGTCCGTTAGCCAGCTGATACACGTCCAGCAACCAACCAACCAGAAAACACCTGACAACGACAGCAAATGAGCGTATTAGTATGCCCCACTACACGTGCCTCCCTTCAGCGACTGCGTTCTCATCTGTGTCCTTCTCGCCGTGCGCGGTGGCAATTCTGACACTTGTCATCCTGACCGGCATCGCCAGCAGTCCTCGATCTGTACCCCTTCGGTCTGACGAAGTACCGCCCTGAGGGTGCCTTAAAAAGCACCTTGCTCCGATGACTGCCAGGTCCAGACACCCCGCCCTCGACTTTCTCTCGATAATCAACTTCCTTCTATCTATTCACCCATTCCTTTGCACAGAGTACACCATTCCTTCTGTCTGACATCTCCCTTTGTGTCTTTCTATACGAAACTGACCCTGAATCTCGCAGTGGCACGGGTATTACCTTTCAACTTAACCTACTGCGATACATCCATAATTGAGGCAGACTTGCATTCAATTTCAAGGAGATTAGGATGGGACTTTTGAATTGGTGTAAAGTTACGCTTTCTAGTATTTAATGCGTGTTCATCCCAACTGTATGAATAACTATTAACCTGGGTTGTCCGTTGGTGGTTTTACAAACACTTTATGACCAAAGAATACGATATAAGGATTCAGTTCCGCGAGATCCAGGATTGATTCTAATTGAAAAGGAAGGAGCATTCTATCTGCCGTTGTCTTTAGTTGTTTACTGTCCCTTGTTTTTAATTCTCACACAAATGGGCAAATGTCCGACCTCAACGAGCAAATTATTGACCCCTAGATGGCAGGGATGGTTACCATGCTCTCTGGTTTCCAATCACAAAATATCTACATATTTGAACTTCCATTTATTCCCCTGCCTCTAGGAACACCGATAAAAGCAGAATTCCAACCGTAAAATGAGCATCTGTTGCCCAATCAAATTCATTTTTAACTAACACTATCACTGCAGCCTCTTTGAAGAAAAGATTTTCTTATCCAAGAGCTCACATGAAACTCTCAAATAAACCAAATAGTAGTGGTCAAGAGGAAGCCCATTAACATGAACTACGATGATTCAGGGGCCATAATCTTGAAGAAAGAATAGCATTGAAAAGTGACATGAAGCTCTCTGGAGCAGAGTTGTCTTTAGACATGCTCCAACAGGTAGGGTGGCCATAATTAACATCGTCTTAATCTTGCTTGCTCACCTCCCGTCTGCTGTTGCATGGGCAACAACCAACCAATCAAAAGTTACTACCATAAGGTTTAAAACAACATGCCACAGGCCAGCCAGCCATGTTAAAATACTCGTCCCCCCAGTTGACGACTGTTTTCTTACATCTGCCAATCAGGAAATTCTCTCCCAGACTGGCTGCACTCTGGGAATTCTAACAGGCGTTATGCTGACGGGCATCGCTAGCAGTAGCTTCTTCTGCCTTCTCCTCCTGCACTATCGGAAAATCGGGTTCAGGCATCCGAGCATACGAACTCTCCATCTACACTCCCTACTTTACATTCTCTTCCTTACCTGGTACGTGACTCTGGTTTACATCATGCGCTTCTAGTCACCAGAGGGCAGTTTCGCCCGCCACGCCATCAACATGGGCGTCCTGTGGATGGGCAAGAGTGTGCTGACAATTTTGTGACATTGAATCGCAGTATGGGTCGGTAACCAACGCCACCTCCTCATTGTTCGACCTTCGACGACGCAGTGCTGCAACTTAGACCTTTGTCGGCCCGGCTGCCGAGGTGTTTCAATTTTCAGTTTCACAGTGCTAGTGTTTAATCTGCCAGGGCTTCTTAACCGCATTTTGCTTAATTGCAAACGCGAGGAAAGCCGCCTTCTACTTCCTCACAAAGTGCATGCCCTGGTCAGCAATGCAGTCATCTACCTCCTTCCTCTCTGCCTACTTGGCTTCTTTAGTCAGCGAATCTACGCACGGACTCGCAGGCTGATTGACCTGTATCGTCACCGTCCGCCACCGACGCCAGGCACAGTAACGCGAATCCAGCTCTTCTGCTTACACATGACGAAACTACTGTTAGCTTTTATGTTCACTTATGTCGTTTTAGCTGTACCCGCCTTGTTCCAGATGATCTACTACCTGCTTAAAATGCTGCGTCGCGAGGATTGGGGGTTAGTCAGGTTGCCGAGGGGAGTTTGGATCACGTCGTCGATCTGTTGGTGCGCCATATCAACCCTAGACTTGGCGATTTTCTGCCTTTTCTGGCCACCCTTCAGACGGCGTGCCTCGGACTGTGTAAGAAGATACTTTCCGATCTTTATTCAAAATACTTGAGAGCAGAAAATATAGGGATTGGATTACAAAGCCAGTTATTCGTTACTTTTTGCATAAACTGTTCAGCTCCATTCCTTCGTCAGGGCGAGTGAATATTGCCTTATTTGATGTTGAATATTGTTATCACAATGCCTTCAATGTTTTTGATATGACGCGGGTAATGAGGGAAATGACTCGGTCGGCTGCAACCCATACCTACTTTTATAGCTTAAGTAGACAGTAATGTGTATTATTTACAGTCAGGTTTAACTGCGTTCGTACCACCGAACATGCTTTAGTTGTGGGAGAGTCTCAGTTTTTGTAGATCAGCCCCTTAGAGGTTTACGTGGGGATACGTTAATGAAATGAAAATATACGGTACATCTATTAGTTTTCCGTACTAAATGAACCCACAGCGATACATCCGTACTAGAGGTAGCCTTACGTTTAATTTTACTGAGAATAGGATTGGACTATAGAGTTCGTGTAATTTTTGGCTTCCTTGTATTCAGTGCTAGGTCATTTGCACTATGTGAATTGGTATTATCCGGGTTCTTAGTTGTTGGCTTTACGACACCTTTATGACCAAGGAATACGGTTTAAGGTCTCAGTTCAACAAGATTCAGGGTTGATTCTACTTGAATAAGGACAAACATTCTAACTACCGATATCTTCACCTGTTTACCGTCCCTCTTATCTATTTCTCACACACATAGGCATCTGTAACCACACGGGATTTGAATGAGAGCGCTTGTCTCCTTTACGTTAGAAGCAGTTTTGAAAAACTTCCAGCTGCAAGCATGCTCTAGTTTCCATAATAATATAAACAAAAGAAAGGTCTGCAAGGATATTTTTGGTTGGTGGACTATCATCAGCAAGTCACTACCGATATCAGGTGGGGATGAACTGTGATATCGGATCAGAAGTTGCTCAAACGGTCTATAAACATGCACGCAGATCGGAGAGCACTGCACTATAGTATGCGTTAGAATCTCACATAAGTCTCTGACCACCTCATTAGAATATTCTGCAGACCTCCTCTATAAGCACAGTTTCATATCCACCAGCTGTGTTTGTCGAATAGAAGAACAGTGAGGATAATAGAAGGTAGTTTGCCATAACAATGTCTCCGTATATACAACAGCTTTCCTGCATGTCTCTCTACATGTTTCTGTGTCCGTCAACTTCTTCTTGTTTTCATCCATACAACGATCATGTCAGGAATCCAGAAAGTCTTAAACATAATAAATGGATGTCCTATCATCCTCTGCATCAGGGTAAGTTAGATGTTCTGGTAGGCTGGACTGGCTGGCTGACGATGACAACTAATTCAGAAAAACGCATGCCATTTCTCTTCTCTTTGTCGGTATTGTCCTTCTAGCACTGGTTGCTACGTGTTGGCCTGTCAGGGTGCCATATTTAGGGTCAAATGCAGTATCCTACGAGTTGACCGACACAGCTCTCAAAACCCCATGGTTTACAGCCTAAATGGCATCCAACTGCAAGAAGTGGACGCGTACAACGATTTGGGAGTATGGATCTCTACGTCTCTCAAGCCCTCGCTGCACTGCGCAAAAGTAGCCAAGTCTGCAATGTCCATCCTGTATCTTCTCCAAAAAGCTTTCTGTGCCTTTGATAAAGGCTGTTTTGCTAAGGTCTTTGGAACATTTGTGCGACCGAAGTTGGAGTTCGCAATCCACGCATGAAAACCCTGGACTGCGAAAGACCTAAATTCCCTCGAGAAGGTCCAAAGGCGCGCGACCAAACTGGTTTCCGCTCAGAGCTTTTAACCCTACAAAAGACGATTAGCTAATCTCGATCTATTTCCATTGAGTTACAGACAACTATGTGTCGATCTGATACAAGTATTTCGTATAATGCGCGGGCAGGACAGTTGTTTTCTACCTGGCGACTTCTTTGAGTTAGCAACAACGACGAACTTAAGAGAGCATCTCTTCGACCTACACATTACAGGGGCCAGACTTGACACACGCAAGTTATTCTTCGGTAATAGAGTAGTTGAAGCTTGGAATGCTCTCCCCAAGGATATTGTTATGTCCCCATCTGTGGATGCATTCAAGAGAAATTTAGATTCGCATACCCGAAAAACCCACTGAACTTAGACCTGGAGAAACTGAAATTATAGATATGTATATAAACATATTACTTACTGATTTTCAGAAATATGTTAGTTTATAATAACAAGAATAGCAAGCGTCGAGTCCACCAAACGTTGTGATCCGACATTACGTGGATTTGTAAAACTTTTCCCAATTCAGGCATGGAATGCTCTGCTCGCGGACATTGTCAGGTTGCCATCTGGGCACACGTTTACGGTTAAGTCAGACCCATCTGTAGACACGTTTAAGACAAGATAAAGTTAGACCAAATAGCCACTTAGCCCCGGAAAATAAACTGCCAGTTGCCGAAAGCAAATTGCGGAATAATGACATTTTAAAAACATACTACTCTCTACGTTCAGTAATATGTTTCTTTAGATAATTATTGATTACATGTCTTCTGTCAATTAGTAGGCAGACTCGTTAACCAACATGGTTGGACGATGGGCGCATCGCCGACACTCGATGAAGTTTGCGTGACCTCCGCAAACTTCTCTTCGTGGGACCCTTGTTAGTACTGCGGAAACTGCGATGGACTCTCTCTGACATGCTTCAAACACTCTTAGCATACGCCATCCGCTTCGAATATACTCTGCACCCCCCCCCCTCCCCCCCCCCCCCCCCCCCGGTCAGGGTTTTCCAACTTAAATCTCTCAAATGGCATTCAAACCCCTAGACTTCTGAACAATGCCTGAGGAGTTTTTTCACTGTCGGTCCTCCCTTACCCAAATTCAGATTACTGGCAACGCCACTGTTCTGAAATGCTCTGCAGAGCAAATGCATTGAAAAAACTGTCCTGTACAAATAGGGAGTTCAAAGGTATTTACCTATATTTCCCTCAATAAAATTTGACCTGACCTGACCTGATCCACGGACGCATGTTGCAACACGGAACCCCGAACAACAACTTGCAAGTACGTAACAGTGGTGGCCAATGTCAGTTGTCGTAACCGACTAATCATCTTCAAGGCTGACTGACATATGACCGCGCTGGGGCGCTGTGTCAACTACTCATAGTCTCACACTTTGGATGCCATTCTTTCGTTTGTGGACGGACCCTTGTCTGGCTGCCAACTCCAGGAATTCTGCATAGAATAAATTAGTCATTCCAACTGGTCTCTAATTAAGGACCAATCCCCAGGATCATAACAGCCACAATGTTAACTGAATGGGACAAACAGGTCCCCCAATCTGGCCGGTCAACGCATTTGCAATAGTTCAGATCAAGAACATCTGAACGGCCGGCCCGTGGGTTTTTTTCCCAGTGGACGGTAAGAGAATGTACTAAAAGTGCCCTTGCACTAAATGTAACAGACATTATGAAACTTTGTGGTTATATTTCGTGTTAACTTATGCGTTCTATTATTAAGTGCTAGGTCGTCCGATCTATGTGAGTAGTTATTGTTCTCCCTTGCCAATCGTTGAAGTCACAAACGCACTGTGACCAAATAATACCATTTCAGAGCTAATTTCAGCCAGAGCTGAGGTTGATTCTGACTGACTTAAGATGATCACCGTACATCACCCTTGTTTTATCTGTTCACACAACGCATTTTCTGTCTTAACTCATAGGTAGCTGTCTTCGTTGAAATACTTCAAGTTGTTAACACGTTCCAGTTTTCACAATAATATACCAATGAGCTAGAAGGATCGGCAATTTATATTGCTGATTTATTAAATATAACCAATCGCAAGTTTTAATCACCTGAGATTACAACACAGAAATTTGGTCAAACGCTCTATGGGCAGAAATCCATTATCAGCGAAAATTTTGCATATCTCATCCTGGAAATCGTAATGAAAAATTCTTCATACTTAATCTAAAATAGCCTATGATAAAGCTAACCATTCTTCTGAAGAACCAAATATTTACATGTTCGCCCTCCAATTAATTATATTACTTTAAGGCATATTGAGCATCCATTTGCCCATTCTAATTCACCTAAATTTTTACTATTAACGAGGTCGTCTTAATCAAAAGAGCAGTTAATTTAAGATAAACTGCCAACCTCACGCTATACGACTTAATGCATTCCAAAAAAGCGGCCTTCGCAATACTAAAAGCAGTCGACGGACCAATAAAGACCTAATGATAGCCAGAAAGCGGTCATTAGGCACACACTCTAATGGCTCGAAACGCAAATTCACGAGGTATGGATATAAAGGTTTCCGGAGCTGAGTACGTTTGGCTAGTGGTGATAATTACCATCTCCAGTTTGTTTTTTCAGCCCTCTTTCATCAACGGTCGTCAGGCCAGCGACCTAACAATCAGAAAACGCCTGCGGTCTTGAAAAAAACGTGGAGAATTCCAGCCAAATAAATTCATCATTATGCTTCATTACGTCCCTGCATTCAACGACTGCCTTCTCACCTGCGCTGATATCGACGTTCGCTCGCAGACCGGCACCAGCCTGGGAATTCTGACACTTGTCATCCTGACCGGCATCGCCAGCATTGCCTTCTGCTGCTTGCTTCTTCACTGTCGAAAGGAGGACTTCAGACATCCAGGCATAAGAACCGCTCTCAAATGTCACTCTTTCCTGGACTTCATATTTCTTATCTGGTTCCTGACTCTGGTCTGGACATTGCGCTTGTCTCTGCTAGACGACAGCAAAACGTGTCGTGCCGTCTACTTGGGTGCAATGCGAATGGGTAGGAGTGTGCTGACTACGCTGCGAAATTCAATCGCGGTGTGGATCGGTTTCAAACGCTACCGTCTCACTTGTCGACCTTCGGGAACAAAATTGACGTTCTGCAACTTTGCCCGTTGTCGGCCCGCCTACCGAGGTGCGTTCCTTCTCATCGTTGTGCTGGTGTTTAATTTGCCTCAATTTCTTTACTATGTATTGCTGCAATGCAACCGCGCTGACAGTCGTCTTGTGCTCTTTCAAAAATTGAATGTGCTAGGGCGTTTTGTGGGGATCATCATTCTTCCCCTATGCCTGCTCGTCTCCTTCAGTCTGCAAATTCGTGTGCGAATTCGGAGGCTGATTGACCTGTATCGACACTGTCAACCACCGATGCCGGGCACCGTGCTGCAGACTCGGCTCTTCTGCTTGCAAATCAACCGACTACTGTTGGCTTGTATGTTCTGCTATGTCGTTCTAAGTAAACCCGGCTTATGGTATTGGATCCTCAACCTAAAAGAAGTATACACGAGGAGGACTGTAGGTTGGAGCGTCATTCGACAGTGGCTTGGATAACGTCTGCAGTGTGTGCATGCCTTATCTTGACCACAGACTTGATGGTCTACTTCCTCTTCTGGCCCAGTTTCAGACGTCTTACGATCGATTTCGCAAGGTTTTTCTGCCAGATATTTGTCCAAAATAATTGTGAGCAGTAAGTGGGCAGGCAGGGATGAAATTCGGTCAATGACGCTCTTCCTTAAACTTCCCACACTTCGCTTAAGCAAGAAAACGGATGCTTCATCATTCAAAGTTGAGTTCGCTGTCGCAACGGCTTGATTTTTATGCAAGTTCCGACAATGCAGAAAAAGTAAAAAATGTAAAACTGAGATTAAGAAAATCCTTCTTTTAAACTCCCCACACTCCGCCTGAGCAGGAAAACGGATAATGTATCAGTCGACCTTGACTTCCTTGTCGCAACGGCCCCAACTATTTTCGGAAGTTCCGGGAATGCAGGATAAGTAGGGTAATGTCTCGGTTTGCATTGGCTGACGCGGCTCTAACTGAGATTAAACAATCTTTCTTTTACAATATGAGTAAACATTTATTACTATTATTTTGGGCCAGGCATAACAAAGAATTAATATCGCAAGAGAGCGTATGATGTTTGGGACCCCTTTGGACCTCTGAAACGCTACTGCGCCAAAGGAGTGTGCGTAATAGAGTAGTTGAAGCTTGGAATGCTCTCCCCAAGGATATTGTTATGTCCCCATTTGTGGATGCATTCAAGAGAAATTAAGATTCACATACCCGAAATACCAACTAAACTTAGACCTGGTGAAACTGAAATTATATATATGTATATAAACGTAGTACTTACTGATTTTCAGTAATATGTTAGTTTATAATAACAAGAATAGCAAGCATCGAGTCCACCAAACGTTGTGATCCGACACTACGCGGATTTTTCAAACTTTTCCCAATTCTGACAGCAAGTGTATGCTCGAGTTTGCTAGAAGATGCTATGAGATGTTTGTCCAAAACATTAACTTGCCGAAAATATACTGGCTGCTCGGTACAGCAGGTTTTTTCTTATCTGAAGCTAAATTATATTGTAGCAACATCCTCAGTGGCTTCGGAATTCGCAGGAGGTTTGATGAGCAGCAACCTCAACCAGTTCAGTGCCATAAAACGAAACGAATTAAACCATATCTACTTTTTTTAAATATAACTTGTTGGCTATGAATATTCTCGTGCGTTAGGCGCAATATTCCGCTATTACTGCCGGCGGTTCTAGAAGTGGAAATGGGGTTCATTATGCGTCATCACCTCCCACGTAAAATCCGTCACATCAACAGGTCATGTGGGGCTTGTGATATTTCATCAACTTTTTTTCGCTGACAAGCTGCAGGTTGGAAATACGGTAAAGCAATGGACCCCAGCCGAGTTTACAAGATATTTTTGGAATTCAGTGGAGATCCCTTCAAACAGAACTGAAGGCAGGAGTCGGGAAAGTCACCGTACAATGACCGGATTTCATGTTACATTCTGCAGTAGGGGTTGCTTATGTGTGCTGCTCGATAAAACCAGCCGAAGATAACTAATAATTCAGAACCTACCATCCCGTCTCACTTGTTCTTGTCCGTTGGTCCCCTTCGAAGACGGCTCGCTATGTAATTGACAATCGGTTTGGCGCATAGTGCAACGTTAAAACGTCCATTTGCACACCGATGGTAGCCAATTTTGGCTGTCCTAACCGGCCAAAGACCTTCACGTTTGATTCACGCATGACCTCGCTGGAGGCGCTGTTAGGACTTACCGTGATATCACACTGCGTTCGCCACTCTCACGTTTGCGAAAGTTCTCTAGTGCAGCAGCCATTTTTTTCCATCTCTACTCCAGGAGCTCTGTATAGATTGCATATCCTACCAATTCTCATTCGGACTAGGCCTGAAGGTCTCAGTGGCTACGATCCTCCCTGATAGGTTCGGCTACAGCGATAGTAAAACGGTAAAACTCTTTCGCCTAGCCAGACCAGAAAAACTGTTGTGACGACCCTGCTTGCAAGATAAGGGGTGGCAGGCCCCCGTTTCCTTTCCGTTGAACGGTACATCAAGGGAATATTAATGATTTTAGTGAAATGTGATGTTTCGACCTCCCTCGTCATACCATACATGAGGTCGCGTGATGGAATTTCTCTGTAATCTATCGAAGAGCCAATCACGGGTTCTGAAAAATGTGCAAACGCTCAACATCTCACGGTGGGAAGAAAGTGCACAAACACCAATGTCTCTTTTTCCCAATCTGGTTTGGCCGATCACCTCTCTGAAGTTGACTCATGAAGGACACTGCTGAGGACACAGTCCTCTATCGTGTGGTTTTGTCCCCATTGCGACTTTCTATTTTCCGATTCCTCTGTACAGGTTGCAATATTCCTTTCACTTGATGCCTTTCTTTCCCTATTCCTATACGAAACTGCGCCTCAAACTCGCATTGCCAGGGGTTTTACCTATGAACTAAGCCTACTGCAAGACATCGGTTATATATGTTATCTAGCATTAAGTTGCAAGGAGATTAAGATTGAACATTGGAGTTCTGGTTATTTTAGGCCTCCAAGTATTCCCTGCACGTCAACTGTACTATGTGGATATTTGTTATTCTGGTTTCTCCATTGTTGAATTTACAAACAATATACGGCCAAGGAAAAGGATTTCGGAACTCAATTGAGTCAGATCTGCGAAGATTCTACCTTCCGTAGTCTTCATCTGTTTTCTGTTAACATTTTCTGATTCTCACACATGGGCAACTGTCTAAGTAACTGTCTAAGGTAATCTGCTCTTTGAGCTAAGATCATGTGTGCTATCTTAACACGGGAGTGTATCAAACATTGCGTACTCTTTTGAAGTGACCGCGGCATATGTAGAAGAAAAAGTGACCACTTGTCTGCTTTGTGCAAAAAAAAGATCTGAATTACTTCAAGCTGCTCGCACGCTCTAGTTTTTATAATAATATAAGGAATTACCTGCAAACGGAAAGGAGCCCTGAATTGATATGGCTGGTTAATTAGCTATCATCAGGCGGGCTTACCTGATTCCAGCTGGGAACAGCCCGATATTCCGGATCGGAAGTTTGTCAAACGGTCTACAACTACAAACCCAGATCCGGAAGCACCGCACTTTTGCATGGATGAGAATCTCCAATATCTCCTTGTTCGTCTCTGGCTTGAATCTTCTTATGACTTACTCTTGAAGCGCAGTATCATATTCACCAATCGTATGTATGGTATAGAAGACAAATAGGATAGCAGAAAAAATTTAACTGCATCAGTTTATCCGCATGTCTGTCTATTAGTCCGTGTTTCCGCCCGCATATTATCTGCGTGTGCGTCAAGTCCTCTATCTGGGCAGGAGGTCCGGCCTTCTGTCTGCGTTATCGTATTTAATGTCATGTAGTATTTATCTGTTCTTTAGCTTATTATTGTTTTATGCGCGAGCGGTCTATTCGAGAAGCCATCGCATGGTATCGGTCAAAAAACCTGGCGGCGCGACAGGTTTTGCACTCGCCCAGTGCCGAGTACCTTATGGTGTAAACCAGAGTCACGTACCAGGTGAGAAAGAGTAGGGCAAGTAGGGACTGCAGTTGGAGAGTTCGTATGCTGGGATGCCTGAATCCGATTTATCGATAGTGGGTGAGGAGGTAGGAGAAGCTACTGCTGGCGATGCCCATCAGCATAACGCCTGTCAGAATTCCCAGAGTGTTGCCGGTCTGGGAGAGAATTTCCCAATCGGCATAGGTGAGAAGGCAGTCATCGACCGGAGAGACGTATAGAAGAAACATGCGAGTATTTTGACCTGGCTGGTGGGCTAAGGAAATAAAACCGACGGTTATTATCGGCACACAACGTGTAAGTAGGTAACCAAAAAAACCTTTGCTCCGCGACGCTTCATGCCACTTTTAAACGCCATACCTACTGCGCGATTTTTCCCACCGAGCCATCAATGAGCGTCTTTTAGGCCATTAATATTTGCTTATTTTAACATTATCGTGTGCGCTTTTGGAGAAGCAACTCTTTTACTTAGAAGGGCTGCCCTGAAAGTGTCCATGAAACAGAAATTAGATTGGGCAACAGATACCCATTTGACTGTGGGTATTCTGGTTTAATCAGTATTCCTAGCAGCAATCGAATAAATTGCTGTTCGAATTCGAGATATTCTAAGCTAGGACGGCACAAAGCATGATTCACCTCGCCTGCGTTCTTGGGGTCGGGATGACAAAGAAACCTCCACACGTGAATGTGTGCAGTCGCAAAGGGGCCACGCGCACGCGTAACTGCGCGGCCAGTTTTTTGACCCCTGAGGAGACCGACACCACACAATGACTGCCCGAATAGGCCAATCGCGCATGGTCCAATAAGAGCAGGCACAGTGAACAAGTGCCGCTTGTACTTAAATTCGATGCATCAGACAAAAGGCGAGACTTGCTTCCCACAGAGGGGACTTGAAGCAACTGCATTAAACTTGCTGGACATCAAAAGAATTTGATGGACAGAGGGGCACGTATAAAGACACGCAGGAAAGCCATTGTATAAAGAGGCGCACTGTTGCCATAAACTGTCTTTTTTTATCCTCACTCTCTCTAATTCCACTCATACAACTGGGTAATATAACACTACGCTTCTAGAGGAAGTGTAAAGAAAGTTCTTACCCAAATACGAACAAGGAGATTTGCGGGATGGTACGGCGCTAAAGGATCTGGGAACATGCTTGAACACTGTTTAACTGTGCTATGGGCCGGTATGTTGGGATATCCCCATCTTAGGTGGTGCAAACCTGCGATCAGGTAGAACTGACTGATGCTAGCTTATAAACTAGCAGTATATATTGCCGACCCTTTTATTTTATCGATATATAATTATGATTTCTAGAATGTTTCAATATCTTGAAGTTTTTAAAATCGTTTTCCAACATTAGGGAGACAAGCGCTTCCGTTAATTCTTAAACGGAAGATTGGGTGATTTTAAAATGCTTTGTGATTCATGATAAACTTGCATGCCATAAGACATAAAGACAAGGACAATACGATGGTCTTCGTTAATCAGTCAGAACAAACTTATGATAGGACTTAACTGCTTGGAACTGAACTGTTTCGAGCTTTGAAAATTGACAACCGAGAATAAGACTTATCCAATAGTTCAGGTTACCTAGCACAAAGTACTAGGAGGTGAAACTCTACACGAACTCTGTCCAATGTCTTCAAAGCAATCCGTATCTCCCTGAATTGTAGTGCAAGTCCACGCATAGTAGGCTGGCACGTATTGTTTTTGTCGACCCGTCCAACGGGTAAGGACCCACGAAACGTTCTTCTGGCTGGCTGTGATCAGGATCGTTGCAATTGTGCTAACCGGTCTTATAAGAGGACATGTTCATCCCGCTGGGCTATCAGAACAGGCGCCGACTCCGACTGACAATCAGATAAAGACTAGGACTAGAAGGGGATTACCGGCAACGACAAGTTAATCGGGATGATCGTTTCAGTATTATAAATAATCATCAGGCAGCCTCGCCGAGCAGCAGATTTAAATAACCGTCTGCATAATATGTTGTGACCCCCAGCCATTTCGTTGAGGATGTGAGCGCTGTTTGATAATGCCTCGAGTGCATTCCTAACCGATTTTGTAAACTCGGCTTGGGTCGATTGCCATGCCGAAAGTACACCCACCTTTTGATCCCGCACCATTTCTGGGGTCCAAAGGGCATGAAAATAATACGCCTCATATGAACTCCTGGGATTTCACTTGGCTGGTGATTAAGCATACTGACCCCCTTCCCCAATTCTCGAACGGCCGCTGGTAAAAACGCAATGTTACACCACCTACCCCAAAAGAATAGTAATAAATATCTCTCTACGTATTGATATACGGGCATTCCAAGATATTAAAATATGAAGATAAAGGCTTTTTTGGAAAAACTTAAACATTGAAAACACTGATAGGCTGAACGTGAAATAAGCTTATGTCAAATATTCTCGCCAAAAATTTAAAAAGGGATGAACCCACTGGTTCTAAAATAAACGGACTTGCATATGTCAAGATGTCCATATGTCATATGCCAATTCCTCTTCGGATTTCTGTGATGGGAATTTTTGCGACCTTAAAACAAGCCAAGGATCCCTCGGTGTTAAAGGCACTCAACGGGTACCTGCGTTTGAACACCAAAATTGTCGAGGCGAGAGTAGTGGCTAGGTTTATTCTGGACTGCAGTTAGAGGAGCGAATATCCAAGGGAATATTGGAGAGCGCTACGGCGTACTCGAACTGTTATAACCACTGAAACCTTGAGACGATATGCTGAAAACCAGCTTGATAGCACTCACATAAAGCTTGGAGAAATAAAGCGCCACGTATGCTAACGCCCTGCCGTTCTAGACAGCCTGACAGACGAAGAAAGACGAGAATTAATCAGCTACACGCAGACCATAGGAACGAAACGTGGGGACACAAAGAGAGCCTCACTTCTACAAAGAGTACAAGAAAGGAAGCCACAAGCAAGGCTACCCAAAGATACAGCTAGATACGTGCACAACTGCACATCGATGACGCTTGATAAAACGTTACTTGAAGCATTATCTGTGGGTCAAAAGTTCTGCATACCTACTCGAAAGATCGATCAGTTAGACCTAGAAACCCAGTTTGGGAATCTTTACAATCAAACTTATGATTTAAAGCCCAGCTCCGCAGAAAGTGTCCAACACTTCAAGTCAACATTAGTGAACTACAGGTACCAGTATCTGAACAAGACACCCACAAACCGAGGAACATTGACAGAAGCGTACATAGAAAAGTTAAAGGAACTGCGACAGAATACAGACATCCTAGTCACTAGACCTGATAAAGGAACCAGCGTCGTTTTAATGAAAATGTAGGACTACCTACAGAAGATGCAAGTGATCCTATCAGATCGGACTAAATTCAAGAAAGTAGACAGGGGAAACGATCGCACAGAGGAAGTAGAGGCTCAACTGACTGACTGCTTACGAAGAATCCACACGGGAGGTTTCATAAGCAACCGGGACTTTGAAAGCCTCCGACCACTGGGCACGCACATCCCCCGTTTGTATGGTCTAACAAAGATCCATAAGGATGGCCTGCCGGTTCGTCCTATTCTTGACATGCGCAATTCACCGTATCATGCGATAGCGAAATGGTTGGCGATGAAAACCAAGCCTTTGCAGCATCAACTTGCACCACGGAGCTATCGAGGCACCTTTGCATTTATCGACGACATCAAAGATGTGAACTTAAACGGCATGAGGATGCTGTCCCTAGACGTCTTCTCGCTGTTTACAAACGTCCGGTTACCGAGACAATCGAATAAATCTGCGAATTCCTATTGAGTAATAAACTAGAAATAGGAATACCGACAAATGTACTGAAGGAACTACTACTGAAGTGCACGCTCAATGTGCAGTTCATCTTTGACAGCCGTATATACGGACAAATAGATGGCATTGTCATGGGCTCACCTCTGGGACCTCTCCTGGCAGACATATGTATGGGCAAGCTGGAGAACTTGCAACTGAGCGATCCGATTTACAATTTAAAGCACTACGGTTGCTATGATATCTTCGTAATCGCCACAGCCGAACCCGATATAGACCCACTGTTAAACGCAGTCAATCAAGCCCATTTATCCATGCAGTTTACGGTGAAGATGGAAACAGCAGGTTCGCTCCCTTTCCTGGAGGTCCTCCTAACTCGTAGACCTGACGTAGCCTCCGAAGGAGCGTGTATAGAAAGAAAACCTGGCCTGGACAATAAACGAACTTTAACAGTTTCGTATCTCTCCAACAGAAGCGAAATCTAGTTCGCTACTTAACGCAAAGAGCTAGGAAAATTAGCTCAGAAGACACTATTGAAGATGAACTCGAGAAAATCCAGAACTTACTCCGTGAAAACCGATATCCCGAGCGATTCATTACCAAGAACATGGCTGCCAAATAATTAAAGCCCACAGCACATACAGTGGAAAAGAAAACATTATTTCTCAAAGTGCCCTTTCAAGGAGACACGGCAGGTGAACTCCTGAAAAAACGACCTCACGCAGCCATATCACAAACCTTTTAGCAGCAAGAGTTCGGCTAGTATTCTCAACTAACCCGGTCTTACAAGGGAAAGGTAAGGGTAGGTTACAGACTCAGACCACCTCCATGTGCATCTACTCCTTTACTTGCTCCTGTGGAGCAGGTTATATTGGTCGCACGAGTCGACGCCTATACGAAAGAATGAAAGCACACCTCCCGCAATGGCTCAGATAGGGTGAAGTCAATACCACCAGGGCAAGCCACAGTTCTTTTCTAGCGCATGTGGTGGATTCCAGACACCAGATGGACCCCAATGAAGCCTTCAGGGTGATCTTAAGGGTCCCACCAAACTAACTTAAGTCATTGGGTCAGCGACTGCTAGCAACAGCAAAAGCAACTGCTATCCTCCCAGACCGGCAGTACTCCTGGAATTCTGACAGTTGTCATCCTGATCGGCATCGCCAGCAATGGCTTCATCTTCAAACTCTTCCACCGATCTCCATGCTCCATGCATGCATGCATAAGAAGTGTCTTCAAACTGCATTACCTCCTCGACCTCCCCTTTCTCACCTGGTTCATGGCTTTGGTACATACCATACGATTCTCTCCGCTAAAGAACTGCTACAGCTGCCGCGCCATCTGTGTACATGGGCGTCCTGTGGATGGGCAGAAGTGTGCTGACAATGTTGCGACAGTGGTTCGCGGTGTGGATCGGTTTCCAACGCTACTATCTCACTGTTCGACCTTCGGCAACGTGGTGCCGCAACGTAGCCCGTTGTCAGCCCACCTACCGAGACGCTTTAATTCTTACCATGACTGTGCTGGTGCTTAATTTACCATGGTTTCTTAACTACTTGTTTGTTAAAGTGCAACCGCGACGAAAGCCACATTTAACCCCCCTTCAAAAAGTGCATGCCCCGGTGAGCATTGTGGTAATCTAAATCCTTCCCCTCTGCATATTTGGCCTCTTTAGACAGCGCATCTTTGTTCGGACTCGCAGGCTGATTGACTTATATCGGCATCGTCCGTCACCGATCACAGGTACAGTCACACGAATGCAGCTTTTCTGCTTACACATGACGAAACTACTGGTAACTTTCATGTTCACCTATGTCGTTTCAGCTGTACCCGCTCTGTTCTAGCCGGTCTTCTACCTGCTTAAAATGCTACGTCGTGAGGACTGGAGGTTAGCCAATTGCCGATGGGAGTTTGGATCGCGTAAGCAGTTTTTTGCATGCCTCATCTGGACCCTAGACCTGGTGGTCTTTTACCTTTTCTGGTTAACCTTCAGACTTCGTGCCGTCAATTGTGCAAGGAGATGCTCTCCGATCATTCGCCAAACTCATTGAGGCCGAAATATATAGAAGTTGGACTGAAAAGCTGTTATTAATTGTTTGTTAAAGAACCCGTTTAGCCTCCATCACCCCCCCCCCCCGCTGCCCGTGCGAGTGTATGTTTCCGTATTTAAAGTCGAATACTGCTGTCGCAATGCCCTCAAAGTATTCTTTGCGAGAAGACGCCGGAGATGAGGGAAATAATTCACTCGGCAGCTACCTTAACCCAGCGACCGAAATGTCCCGAACTTAAGATAATCATTCGTACTTGTATAATAAAAGTACATAGTTATATTTATTATTTTGAGTTGGGCGTGCTAGGCGTGGAGAAGGGGCTCAGTATGTGTAAATAAGAACAACATGGGTTTGTCTAATGATGCATGGATTAATTAAATGAAAAGAAATGGTTAATTTATGAGTACTTCGTAAACGATAATTTTGGTGTTACACCTTACTCTTTTAAGTAGATCCGACAAAGCACAGAGACACCGGAATGACCATTTCTGGCTTTTTAGCCGTCATCAGCCAGTCATACCCAATCTCAGGGGTCGGAACCCCCGAGATTCGAACCCGAGACCTTTGGTCATTGGGCTGAACACTCTACCTCGGCACCATGGGCTCGTCGCTTTGTCCGTTGTGATGGGGAATGTGATGAATGAATCTAGGGGTTTCGCCGATTTAGTCAAGGAACAATTAAGTTCCGCTTTGCCTAGGAACGCGCAACACAAAGGAGCTCGCAACGCAATGAGTATGACTGGCTGATGACGGCTAAAAAGCCAGAAATGGCCATTCCGGTCACCCTTTGCTTTGTTGGATCTACTTCATCAAATCAACCTAGTCACTATGTGACGGTCTTGAGGGTTTGCTTTGCAAACTCCTTGGAAAAGCGGAACTTAATTGTTCCTTGACTAGTTCGGAGAACACCTAGATTCATTCACCTTACTCTTTGCCTCAGAGTCCTGTCTTACCAGAAAGATACTTTTATTATACTATTGTGTTTATGTATTTTTTAGTTAACTATGAACCCTTTAGTTGTAGTGTTGTTTAGTTTTGACTTTAGATATTTTTTTAAAGCAAAGGTAATTGCAGATAGCCTTCTTTAATACAGAGCAGTTATTTACGTAAACTCATTTACACTTGGCTGTGTTAAAATAGGCGTGAAAATAAACTTAAACAAACTAAATTAATATAATACACGAACTAAAAACTAACTAACAAAAGATAACACAAACCTCACAAAGCGTAAATTAGCAACTGAAATAGTGTCCAAGGCTACCTAACTTTATAGACTATTTAAACTGATACCATTTTACTCTAACAGGCAACGATTTGCGAGCCACCGGATTGCCATGAAATGTTGGGTGAATGAAACAACATTCTTTATTCCGGTAGGCATGCTACTCAGGTAATTGCAGGATTTGTGTTGAAAAACGGTGTTCCAGTAAAATGGAAGAAGGACGAGTATTGAGCGGGAGAATTTTCTGAGTCCGTTGTCCAATGTAAATAACTCGTTTTGTGTTCACCAGTGCGCGGCCATCACAGATCCCTTATATGAATCGTTGTTTTCTGCATTCGTTTCCCCGTGACTTACACTGAGAATTAAGTTTGGGGAATCAAAATCGATAAACCGTGTTGGACTTGCGACAGCAGTGTGCGTCTTCAGCGTAAACCGTATATAAGGACACGCACCTGGTATTTTTAATAAGCCTGAATGGTGAGTTAGCCCGACCACGGTACTCAAAGCCCAGTACGAGGGAAGCAAGAAAATACGAGTGACTGCCAGCAACGTGTATTCGCACAACGCAAATCAAAGCATATCGTCCACATACACATACTGAAAACATTTAAGGGGCCACCAGTGAGGCATATTCCGTGACAATGGACCAATTAGAAATTAGGAGACGTCACTATCAGGCACCGAAATGGCTCGCAACAGCTTTTTGTGCGGCGACTCATAGTGTGAATGGGCGTGTTGTCAACAATACCCCTCCGAGTTAGACGCTTTTTCCGCAGAATAAGCTACTGGACTTCCGCACATTCCTACTCTCTCTGAAATTTAGCGAACGGCCACTTCCCTCATGCATTCATCATAGTATCATTTTGTGCTTCAGACAGTGTTCTGTATAGGAAAAAAGGAAGGCTTACGTTAAGTGAAAGTAATTGTGGATCCTGTGTATATATATAAGGAAGCCGATTATCGGAAAAGTGTACAACCACTCATGAAAAAGCCACGACCGAATTGCATGAACGTGACAATCTTCGCAGCAAGGTCCATTGTGAGCCAGCCTCAGGGCCGGACGGGATTGTGCGAGACAGGCATTGGTGTTTACGCACTTGCCAGCCACCCCGCGATTTTGAGCGTTGGCAAATTTTTCGAAAAATGAAGTTGGCTTTTCCACAAGTAGTCAAGACATGCTTCCAAATCGCCTCATTTTTTGGCATGAGGCGGGAGGTGGAATGCGTCACACGGTCACTATAGCCGTTCCCTTTCCAATGTCCTGCCATCCAACGGGAAGGGAAATAAGGGCCTAATATCTTGCTGTTTGCTACCAGGGTCGTTGCAACCTCATTAACCAATCTGGTTAGGCGATATGATTTTCCCTTTTTGCTATTGTTGTAGCTTAAGCTATCAGGGGAGAGCACCGCGTCTACGGCCTTGTGACCCGGTCCGAATGAAATGCGAGTAGGTAGGATCGTGTTCAATGTGCAGAATACCTGGAGAAGAGATTAGATAAAATGTTGGTCTCCAAATGTGGGCAATTCCTAAGCTATGAGAGTGACGTCGGCAGTGCTACGTCACGCGGAGTCGTCACAGTTCCTTCAGCGGGGTCATACATGAGTCAGACGTGAAGACGGTGGACCGTTAGGACAGCCGTGATTGGCCGCCAACCATGTGCACGTCGCGGACGTTTCAGTATTGCAGAACGCGCCCGCCTCTGCGGTAAATACCACAACGACAAGTTCTAGAAGAGGAGATACAACAAGGAGAAGTGAGATGAAATGTTCGTTTCTGAAATTAAGTCATCCTCAGCCAGTCTTGTCTAGGAGCAGATTTAGATAACCCTACTGCAGAATGCAATATGACCCCCAGTCACTGCATAGGCAACTACCCAGACTCCTGTCGTGAGCACTGTCCGGAAGTACATCGATTGTACCCTCAGTAAATCTTGTAAAGTCTGCTTGGATCTAGGGCCATAATGATAGTACACCGTCCTCTTGACGCTGCAGCGTGTCAGGGTTCAGAAGTGTATAAAGGCGATTTTTTCATGCTCCTATAATACCAGTTCTGAGATTAGACTGCGAATTGGGTAATCCATGAACGTCCCTTTTGTCTGTTCGTTTTTTCTAACATTAAATTTGAAGTTTATTCGGCAGAAGGCAGAGAATTGCATTTGATGGTCAATTTTAGAGGAACGCTCTGTTCGTAGTACTTCTCTTCAACTCTTTTGCTTAGGGTGTCACTTGCTAGGCCTGGTGTGGTTGATGTGAATAAGAAAACAAAGTCAAACAATACAATAGTTTGGTTTGGTTGAATCGTTCTTCGCAGCCGAATTTCTCGAAGTCTGCGGGCGCTCGAATCCTCGAGCTGACTCATAGTGTATCTTGGCGCACTGTATACAGTAGGAAATAGAAAATGCACCAAAAGGCAACACCAGCCAATTTTCATCTATCTTTTTTGCCGAAAATGTATGAAAAATCCCGATATTTTCCGCCTAATAGCACACACGCGGTTTATAAAGTAGTAAATATTCCCCAGTTTACCTGGATGCAAATTGTTTTTTGACCTTAGGAAAGCTTCTATTCTACTTGGCATCGAATTAATGAGGTTAACGTAGCATTCTTTTTGATTTGAAATACAAGATAGCAGGTGAGGAAGCTAATGCAGTTTAATCATTCATTTAGGAAATAAAGTCAGTGGATAGATCGTCACCAAAACCTTCAGGTTATCAAAAAACCAGTTTCCCAGCCCATATAAAAGCTGCTTCGTCGGCCGAATAACGACTGCCCGCTAGACTCCAAACAAACGCCGAATGTGCGAAAACCACACACAGACGTGAGCGATTTAAATTTTCATACGTATTCGTAAAATACAGGTTCTTTGCATCAGGCGGAAGTCAATCGCAGGCGTGACTCAACAATCTGCCTTGGCATGATGACTCTGACTTACATCCCATGAAATATACAGTAGATAACATAGCTGATGAAAGGTTGAATTAAGGGTATTAAACACAAACTTGAGGTGGTTTATTTATTTTATTAGGTTAGCTTGAGACGCAAAATGCTGTTGACTAGAATTGAATTCCATTCAGATCAGTATAGTTGGAGAAAATATAAACGGAAATGGGCGAAATCCAACGTTTGCTGATATACAAGGAAACTTCCTATGCTATTAAGCGCTGCGAAGAACAGATTCTTGTTTGGGCATGCTGAAGTATAAAGATAAATTCATAAAGAGCAGGAACTGTTGAATTATATGCACTCACAACATGAACACATACGGGTGGCTCAGCAACTAGACCCTAACTCGCAGCTTGCAGCACACATTGGAGAAACTGGCCATAACTTCGACATTCAAGGAGCAACTATCATAGGCCGAGGAAACTGAAAAGCTGAAAAGTTAACACTTGAGGCATGGTACTCAGATGCCAACTCCGTCAACAGGCATCTAGACCTCCCGACGGCCTACAAAGTTTTGCGCCATTATGTAAGCGAAGAACGAAACAAGGCCACGCCTAACGTCAGACTTGAAAACGAACAGGAACCCGCTAAGAACCGGCCAGAAGAGGAGGCAGGATCACCGGGACCCTCTACCCTGGGGACAAGGCGTTACATTAATTACTGCTCATGACCCCAAACGACAGCCGTCTTCACTGACAATTAATAACCGTTTACCAATATAATTGCTTCCCCTCCCCCCCGATCTCCATCCTTCTGGTTTATGTGTCTTCCCTTGACGACCGCTGACAGTTGATTGGCCTTTGGCCACTATAATTACCCTCCTTTTGGTTGCTGCTTCTTATCTCTGAAGATGAACTCCTGTAAGAGTTCGAAAGCTCAGGACAATAAACAAATTTATCCGGTGCTCGACAAGTCTTCTGCCTTAGAAATGTAAGTTCGTTCATTTCCAGCAGTCTTTTCTCCTAGCTTTAGGGAAGTCAAAACTAGTCAAAATATCCCAATTTGATCTTGACTTTATCTTCAAAAAGGTATCGTACACAGATATTCTACTTCGAAATATCTAACTAAAGCACTTTTTGAGGACGTTGCTTGTAACAGAATGCTTTTAATTAATCTCACGCGTATTCACTGTCGGATTTTGTTGTTGAAACTCATTTTTCTTGGCAATGAGTTGACATGTTTGGGCGATTCTAACGTCATGACCGACACAGGCAGCTATCTGAAGAAGGAATGTTTAAGAACTCATTATTTAGGTAAATGCTTTTAAGTTTTTTCTTATTTCTAATTTTTCGGTAAATCGGTTAAACAAAATCGGTATTTATGGACAAACAAAGCAAAACAGTGAAATCCGTGAAGTTTTCAATAGAATTTCGAAAAGCGTATGCTCCTCGTCGAACTTAAACTCTCGAAATAATTTTTTACAAAATGTGACAAACGAAAATTTCTCTTAATCTACTCAAGATGGCGTGAATTTGATAACAAGTACAACCGTTATCTAACTTTTTAGTAAACAGCCATACTGTACATGTGTGGCAGTCAATATATTTTTATTCCGCTCAACAGACGGGATATGATTTACATAGAAAGTCTTTTTTGCAATTGACAACAGAAATTGATGCAAAGCACGCAATAATATTTTCGCGCCTTAAAAACGGAAATTTTTATGAAGTACCCACACTGGGAAAAACTGTAGCAAAGGTGACCACATTCATTTCTGACACATTTAATGCAATTTTAAATGTTATTGGAAACAATAAGTTAATAAAAACATTTGTATTTGTACTTATTCTGTATTAACTTGCCATCCTTTTCCATTCCAATGCCTCAAACGTATTTATATTTAACACTTGACCAGTAACTTTTAGCATTGCCATTACCTGAGTTTGCAGATTTTTATGAAAATAAAATGTTTTTATGCTACTCAATAGTAATTTCGCAACCAAACTCTGACTTTTTTACTTATGGTTCTAACTTTACTGCTGTAATATTCTGGGGGCACGCCGCGTGTGCTGACTTCTCGCAAAATGACTTTTATTACGTTTTTGGACACATTTTATCAGTTTGTACATTCACTGTAAATTGCCTGTTCTGAGTTGGAGTAAATTAGAGTAAGTTTCTTGCAAGCAATGTGAGATCGCGAAATCGAGTCTAATGCACATCGTTTATGACGCAGGTGACGCCTATCTCTTACTGTAGACGATACGTGGGATCCGCAATGCATTTTTAAAAAAATACTCCCAGCATATTGACTACTTAAATAAACTAAATCATTTCACAAAGATGGTCTTAATTACATTAACTCTGCAAAAGGTTATGCAAACCAGAGGCAGTTACGAATAATCTAAGAACTGATTCAGTTAGACTGCAAAATAGTATGATAGTATGCAGTAAATTAAGCCTTGTCAATTTTCTTTTTTATCTTCAATTGTATGTCCGGGCTCCGTTTGGTCAGTACAGACAACACTTTACCGTCAATACTGTGAACGCTAATCAAAGAACGGATGTGTTCAATATACTAGATGATAATCTTCCCCAAGTCAGTGAATGCATTTGCTTTTTGTTATTCGGCCCCTGGAAGAGGCTACCTAAAAATATCCATTGAAGCAGTAAAATATATTTTTATGAAATGTTCTGTCGTTTTCATAAAACTTACTAATATGTGCACAACATTTTCTGTGAGAGTGATTTGCCACTTTTAAAAACAGCTCTGATACGCATTTGTAGCTAATTTACGGAATAGATAATGCATCAATCATTGCGCATCATCTATAAAAGACCCCTATGACTTTGCTGCCCGAGTGGATCGCTAACAAAACGCTCAGGTTATCAAAAGGCCAGTCTCATAGTCCGGAGGACAGCTAAACCATCGGCTGAAGAATGACTGCCAGCTACTTTATGAACGAGAAACGAATTCGCATAAACACCGTTTAGAAGTAAACGATTACAAGTTCATAAGCTTTCGTCAACACCACAGTTTCAACATCACACAGAAGTCAGTCAAGGGCTTGACTCAACAACCCGCTTTGAAATGATGACTCTGACTCAGTGGCGCTGAAATAGAAGCTACCTGTTCCGAGCTGGAGTAATTTAGAGGGAGTTCCTTGCTAATACTGCAAGATAGATAAAACGAGTCTAACAGACACCGCCAATGACTTGGCATCTTACGGTGCCTCTCGCGCGAAGGCTCACCGATGCCAAAGAATGGACGTGCAGCGGCTGCCTTCGCCCGTCTCAAAAACGATCCACTACCTCGAGTGCGGGCATTAGCCCTCATGAGATGTCGAGCCAACCACATTGTGCTGTTTGGCTGCAGGAACAAAACATGCGTTGGGCTTCCAGTAATCCCCTATGCTCTCGTCACTTCAAACGAAGCGCTGCTACCAGCGGTCGCTCGCCCGTCTGACAGCCAATTTCCTCCGGCCTATTTTCCACTTCCTTCTATACAGAATAAACTGTTTCCACTCCTCTGGAATCCACTGAGTTCTAGTATACTAGGAGAATAGACCCGAAGATCGCAGTTGCAGGGGATTTACTCATATAATACCCTGACAGGACACAACATTGACAACGTTGCCCTGGTCGCGAAGTTAACTCATGGTGTACCTTGGCACTCTGTATCATTTGAGAAATAAAAGGTGCATCAGGGGATAACAGTGGCCATTTTATTCTCCCTTGCCGCTAGAATGTAAAGGATCTCGTGTGGGATGAATTATTGAGTTTGTTTTATTGTAAACAAGGAAAAGTCCTTTAGACCTTAACAAAAGTATGATCAACAGATGTGGGTTTAATGACATGTGAACAAAGAAAAGCTAAGGAACTAAACAAGTCAAATGCTTTCAAAATACTAGCTCGAAAAAGTTACAATGTGGCTAATGCTGCAAGAAACATTCGACAATTCGAAGAAGACCGTTTATCACTTACAAAACAAACAGTGGGTAGGGTTGCAGTTTAATTTCCATTATTTTCAGTCTGGCCAGGATAGCGACTCTGTGATAAGCTTCCTTATGACTGCTGGGAAAAAAGTCTATTCTGTAGAAAAGGGCTACTTAAATAGTATTAGGAAGGACAGAAAAATAAAACCTAGAAAGATTATGGGAACTGAGAGGACAGTTTCAGTCTTAGACAAAATCTGCGTAAGAGCTCCTGAGCCTTTATCTAATGCTCATTGATTATCGAATCCAATCCGCTACCAATAGTTCCCTGTCCATTATGATTCTGGAATTGTGTTTGCCAACAAGGCTTGCAGAATCTGTTAATTTCTGTGTTCACTGCCGGTAATGTTCCAGTGCCAAATGTAATTATCGTCCTGCCATTCATGCTGGTCGATTCCGCAGCCATTTACTGTCATCCATGTTCGCTATTATTAATGTTTACTCGTTAGCGGGAAGTAACACGAATATGAATATATATACTAATAATATGAATAGTAATACTACTACATTAAAATGAATATCAGCCTATACTACCACCTTCTACGGTTGTCAAATCACCGGTCTAAACCAAATACAGAACGCATTAAAGGAGTTCAGGTAGCAGTCAGCGAACTTTCTTCAATGGGTTTCACCATTTTCCGACCTAGACCGGCAGGACGAATAGCTCCTGGCTCAATGGTATCAGCGTGAAACTCTGATTGAGAAGGTTGCAAGTTCGAGCCTTGAGTAGTGCACCACTTGAGATTGTGTACGACTGGCTGATGACGCCTTATAAGCCACCAAGGGCCATTTCAGTCTCCCTACTCTTTGCCGGCAATATTATCTGCCGAAGAACAAATCCTCGCATTATGGATGGACTACAAATGGGAATCGTACTAATACTTGATCAGGAGACCAGTATACCCGTATATGCTTTTCTTCCAGAGGTCAGTTAATCACGTCATCAGACGTTTACAACAAACCTACATTTTCAGGAAAGGTAACGCGCTGCAGATTACCCAAGGCTTGGAGCATTTGGTACCACCGTATATGTTCAAAGTAGCAGTCACTCTAAGACTGATATGCCTGCAAAGGATCGGAATTGAGCATAGCTTACATTAAAGCTCAGTAGACGAGCCTTTATGGGGTTTAAAAAATATAATCCCAGAATATTTGGATTCCTTTTTCGGCTACTATTGGAATTCACAATACAGGCATGCAGACGTTGGACTGTGGAAGACTGTACCATTTTAACGAGAGACAAATTTTCAGCGTTCTGGGAACAGTGCTCTAAGAAAGCAGACCGTCAACCCTCGATATATTACCCTTACCATACAAACAACAACGAGGGGACCTCATTCTTACCTTTTTTATTGGGAAAAGCCTGGTTCGTTGCGTTGTCCCCCGATGATTTCTTTACACAGACTAATTCGCCAATTTTGCGCAGTCCTACCCTTAAACTAAGCCCCGGCAAGGCAACGACCGATACTTGTTCTTCAGCCACAGAGTAGTTGCAGCGTTGAACGCCTTCCATGACTAGGTTTTCTTCTCCATCTGTGTTAATTCATTTAAGAGCAAACTGGACATGCACCAAACCCATCATTCCACAGCCGCCAGGTAACAAAAAGTCAGGCAAATAGACATTACATTATACTACTCCTTTAAGCAAGTAGCCATTTTTTATTCCTATTTCGACTACCCAGGAACCGCTTTATCCGCACCCACAACATTTTGATACTAATATGGGTTTCAAAGGCATTCGCCTATATTTTCCTCAAAAAACTGATACTGATACCTGGGCATAGAGGGAATATATTGTACAGTGAATAGCTCGGTGAGCCTACTATTATCACAGCTGCGTGGGTATCAAATTATCACTGTGTTGTAACTGAGTGTATTCCTGTGTCATCACCACTTATTTTCCCAGTACGTGTTAGGAAAAGAAGACAGGATAGGATAACTGGTGGTACTTTACTGTCACTTGTACTAGTACATGAACTCTGGTCCATGTGTCCAGCAGCTTGCCTTCTGTGATTGGTCTCATCTAGACAGCAGTCTCGTCTAGACAACGTGTCCGCATCAGAGTCCCCGTTTTGCTCGTGCCTCGCTATTTAAGGGGGAGTTGTCATCACTCCATGGAAAGTTTAGGTTTTAAAAAAATGTCCGCGCATTTCTGTGAAACAATTAACACTGGGATATAGTATAGTGAAAGGGCCATAACCCATCAATCTAATGAAGTAAAAGTGAACACACAAAGGATTATGCAGCCAGAGGGCATGCATTATAATAGCATACAGTTAATTAAATTCGGCACATCTGAAAACACTGAAATCACAAGAAAGTATAATGGAATACCACCCAAACGTTGAGATTCCGTACATTCATCGGAGCGGTCGTAGGCATACAACCAATTAATCCTCACAAATCTCAGAAGACTAAACACTACAACTAGCGTATTACAAAATAGAAGTTTTGTTTGTTCATTTCTACAGAAAGAATATAATCAGAGTAAAAATTAAAAATATATGGCTACTGCAAGATTCACATTTAAGTTTTTTGTAATAACGTTTTGAGAGTAGCGGTAAGGTACGGAACATTTTCGAAGAAAGCGGTCTTTATGATCGTTGATATATACCTACCGCTCGCTAGCACAGCTCATTCAAACCTTATGCTTAAATCAGTAGGACTGACTGATGACAGCTTGTGAGTCAGAAATTGCCATAACATTGTCCTTGCCGAAAATTGCTAGGTGACTATGGCTTCAATTGCCACGATATGCTGAGTCGACCAATGGCCAGGTCCATTTGTTAAGACAGCAAACCGAAACTTTGTATATTTTGCAACAAATTACGCTTAATGGGGTAGAGCTATGCAGAATCAGGTCACAACTGCTAGTTGTATATAAAGATAGCATGCTCAAAAACTTTCACATATATCTATCTTCATCGGCGGAAACAAGTATGGAGCTACCGGACAACTGGATTTCCAGCCTGCGGGATTGCAGTGCCGCACCACTTTCAATTTAACCTGACGACAAAGATGAGGACATTTCTTCTGGTCTGCAAACGCGTGACTAAGGCCCCTGATATAGGTGACTTCAACAGATTCCAGAACGTTTGCATTTCAAAGGTTCCCAGGATCATCACCGTGTGGAAGCCGCGTCCTGATTCTTCCTTGCTGATTGCAGAGTCCGCCAACGGAACTGGAAAAACAGAGGCATCCCAACAGATCGTCGACAATTCGCTTTGGGTCGAACCAAGGGTGAATGTTTAGGCCGTCAGGTCTGGCTTATAAGATCGCTAGCGGGGTAATCACGGTACGTAGATAGCCAAGAAGGGTGGACCGCGGAAAACTTCGCATGAGGCTATGCGTGGGAGGGCTTTATAAATAGCAAACGTGAATGGATATAAAAACTAATACTGCTGAAAATTGAAAGAATTATTATTATTGTAAATTGTCAGTTACGATCCATCGTGCACTGCTATATCGATCCAGTTTTCGCCTAAAACCCTCTAGCGATTCCAACATACCGACATCCTGAGGAAGCGCATTCCACGCTTCGACCAGCCTTTTTGTGAAGAAGTGTTTCCGAGCGTCCAGCCTGGCCCCTGTCACCTTTAATTTGAGAGGATGACCCCTCAGATTTGTGGTCGTTGCTAATTCGAAAAAATCCCCTGATATAAGACAGCAGTCTTGAAGACGTAATACGCGGAATGCTAGTATCAGGTACCCCCGAAGCTGCCTGTAGCGAAAAGGGAAGAGGTTGAGATTCGACAGCCGTGTTTCATAAGGCTGCGAGCCCTGCCCCATAACAAGTTTGGTTGCGCGCCGTTGTACCTTTTCCAGGATGTTGATGTCTTTCCTGGCCCAGGGTCTCCAAGCTTGGATAGCGGATTCTAGGTGCGGTCGTACGAAGGTTCCGAAGACTTTTGTGAAGCACTCTTCACAGCCGATGTCAAGCAAAGTTCAAATTCCACCGAGACAAAATTCGTCAAAAATATGTCACTTAAATTCTTCTACACCAACGCACAGAGTCTTTTGTCCAAGTTAGATGAACTAAAAGTGCACATATATGACCTTTCTCCCGACATTATCTCTCTGACAGAAACCTGGCTGTCTGAAAACGTGGATGACCGCGAAGTGGCACTACCTGGCTTTAATCTGTTCCGGAGAGATAGAAGAGGGCGCCAAGGAGGAGGAATTATAACTTACGTCAAACATGGACTGCTAGTCTCAGAAAAAACAGAGCGGTTTCATTGCAGCACCGAGGCCATCTGGCTTACTATAAAGGTACCGGAATCACCCAGCCTGGAAGTTCTGACCGTGTACCGTCCGCCTAGATATGATCATGAGGCTGACACTGGTCTACTAGAAGAGTTAGCGAGATTAGCTGCTCGGCCCGACGTCTTGATTATGGGAGACTTCAATGCCCCGCTTATCGATTGGGGTTCATCATACGCACGAGGCCCAGAGCAAGCATTCGACTGGCGTTTACTAGCTATGACACTTAATGCATCTCTCAGTCAACATGTTCTATTTCCCACCAGGGTGCGTGAGGGGCAGCAATCAAACTGCCTAGACCTGGTACTTACGAAATCGCTGGACAGCATCGACGAGGTGCAATCTCTACCTCCTCTAGGTAAAAGTGATCACATCATACTAAATTGGGACTATTCTATATTTTCGGTACCCGAACAACCCACCAAGGTTAGAAGGAATATTTGGCGTGGTGACTTTGATCAAATGAAGGCCGAAATAAACAACATAAATTGGGAATTGGTTTTTTCTGGCAATATAGCTGATGATTGGGGATGGTTCAGTGAGTTATTGCATACTCTCCTGAGAAACCACCGTCCGATTACACGGAAGAAGCTACACAACAAACCTCAGTGGCTGACTCAAGCACTGAAGAAAGAGATAAATAAAAAGGGGAGATTGTTTAGAAAGTATAGAGCAGACAGAAATCCGGTATCCCTAAATGCATACAAAACGCAGAGGAACCTCGTGAAGCGACTTATCTTCAAAGCGCGCAAAGACTTTGAAAAAGATTTACTAAACCGGGCAGTTAAAAATCCGAAGATATTTTATGGCTACTTAAGAAAGACCACACGAAACCGGGACCCAGTTCCCCTTCTGAAGGCTAGCGATGGAACAGAAATGAGTGAGGATGGAGCAAAAGCTGAGCATCTTTCACAATTTTTCAAATCTAACTTTACAACTGAAATCGGATTCATTCCTCCAAACTATGGCTTAGATGACGGTCCAACGATTGAAAATGTGGCCTTCGCCGAAGCAACCGTTCTTCAGGAGTTAATGGCACTAAACGACTCGAAATCATCCGGTCCCGATGACATCCCGCCTAAATTACTGAAAGAACTTGCTGGGGAGCTAGCCAAACCGCTTTCTATGCTTTTCAGTACCTCGTTTAACGCAGGTTGTTTACCCGCCGATTGGAAATCCGCACGGATCACACCGTTGTATAAAGGCGGCAGAAAGGTTGCTGCAAACAGTTATCGACCAATCAGCCTCACTTCGATCTGTTGCAAGATTATGGAAAAAGTAGTAAAACGAGAGCTGATGCGTTTCTTAGAGCAGCATAACCTTCTATCGGATGCGCAACATGGGTTCCGCAGAGGCAGGTCCTGCGTGACGAACCTGCTCCATTGTTTGGAACGCTGGACTCGGGCAGTTGATGGAGGAAATCCGCTTCATGTAATCTACATCGACTTCAAGAAGGCTTTTGATAGCGTCCCACATCAACGACTTCTGCACAAACTCAGCCAAATAGGTGTTCGAGGAAATCTGCTGAAGTGGATTCAAAGCTTCTTACTTGGTCGCTCTCAAACTGTCCATATTGGTGACCAGCAGTCGGCAGACGTTGCAGTCGAGAGCGGTGTCCCCCAAGGCTCTGTCCTTGGCCCTATACTGTTCATTATATACGTCAATGACTCCGTCCGTGAACTGGACTGCGATGTGGCTATGTTTGCCGATGACATTAAGATTTGGAACGTCATCAGAAATTCAGCTGACGAAGAAAATTTGCAGCTAAACCTAAATCGTCTTCAAACTTGGTCTCAAGACTGGCTTTTGCCGTTTAACGAGAACAAATGCAGTGTCCTACGAGTTGGCCGACCCAGCTCTCAGAACCCCATGGTTTACAGCCTAAATGGCATCCAACTGCAAGAAGTCGACGCGCAGAAAGATTTGGGAGTATGGATCTCTACGTCTCTTAAGCCCTCGCTGCACTGCGCAAAAGTAGCCAAATCTGCGATGTCCGTCCTCTATCTTGTCAAAAGGGCTTTCTGTGCCTTCGATAAAGACTGCTTTGCTAAGGTCTTTGGAACATTTGTGCGGCCGAAGTTGGAGTTCGCAATGCAAGCATGGAAACCCTGGACCGCGAAAGACCTAAATTCCCTCGAAAAGGTCCAAAGGCGCGCGACCAAACTGGTTACCGGTCAGAGCCTTTTACCCTACGAAAGACGTTTAGCTAATCTCGATCTATTTCCGTTAAGTTACAGACAGCTACGTGGCGATCTGATACAAGCATTTCGTATAATGCGCAGGCAGGACTGCTGTCTTCTACCTGGCGACTTCTTCGAGTTAGCAACAACGACCAACTTAAGAGGGCATCTCTTCAAACTACGCATAACAGGGGCCAGACTAGACACACGCAAGTTCTTCTTTGGTAATAGAGTAGTTGAAGCTTGGAATGCACTCCCCGAGGAAATTGTTATGTCCCCATCTGTGGATGCATTCAAGCGAAATTTAGATTTTCATACCCGAAATGCCCACTAAAATTGGATATGGCGAGAATGAAATTATATATATGTATATAAACATATTACTCACTGATTTTCAGTAATATGTTAGTTAAGAACTAACAAGGATTGCAAGCTTCGAGTCCACCAAACGTTGTGATCCGAGGCTACGCGGATTTGTAAAACTTTTCCCAATTCAGGCCTGGAATGCTCTGCCCGCGGACATTGTTATGTCGCCATCTGAGCACACGTCAGACGCATCTGTAGGCATGTTTAGGACACTATAAAGTTAGAACAAATAGCCACTGAGCCCCCGAAAATAAACTGTCAGTTGCCGAATGCAAATTGTGGAATAATCACATTATAAAAAACATACTACTCGCTAATTTTCAGTAATATGTTTGTTTAGAAAACTACTGATAATATTTCTTCTGTCAATTAGCAGGCAGATTCGTTAAACCAACAAGGGTGCACGATGGGCGCATTGCCGACACTCGATGAGGTTCGCGTGACCTCCGCAACCTTCTCTTCGTGGGACCCTTGGTATTATGGCGAAAACCGCGATGGACTCTCCCTGACATGCTTCAAACACTCTTAGCACAGGCCATCCGCTTCGAATATACTCTGCACCCCCCCCCCTCCCCCAGGCGACAGTTTTTCTCCTTAAATTTCTCAAATGGCATTCAAACCCCTAGACTTCTGAACAATGCCTAAGGAGTTTTTTCACTGTCGGCCCTCAAATTTTTGGCAACGCCACTGATCTGAAATGTTCTACAGATCAAATGCATTGAAAAAACTGTACCAATAGGGAGTTCAAAGGTATTTACCTATATTTCCCTCAATAAAACCTGACCTGAACCTGACCTGACCTGAAGGTAGAAAAAGCTCGCCTGACGAGGTATAGGATCGACATCGCGGACTTGGCTACCTTTGTGCAATGCAGGGAGGGTTTAAGCGAGGGCGTGATCCAGACTCCCAAGTCTTTCTGGGCGTTCACTTCCTTCAATGTTATGTCATTCAGTCGGTAAGCCGTGCCGTTTGAAGAACCGGATTTGCCGACTCGAATGGTGGTACACTTGCTCTCATTGAACGGTAAGAGCCAATCCGCCGACCATTTTTGAAGTCTATTTAAATTTTCCTGTAAGTGCACTTTGTCAGCCGCAGTTCGAATTACGCTCCGAAGTTTTATATCATCGGCAAACATGGCGATGCCGCAATCCAGTTCGCGGACACAGTCGTTGATGTAGATAACAAACAAGATAGGGCCAAGAACGGAGCCTTGGGGAACACCACTCTCAACCTCAACCTTGGCTGACTGTTTGTCGCTGATGTGGACAGTTTGCAAGCGACCGATTAGGAAGCTTTTTATCCACGTAAGGAGCCTACCCCTTACTCCTATGCGGCTGACTTTATAAAGGAGGCGGTGGTGCGGCACGCTATCGAAAGCCTTTTTGAAGTCAATATAGACAGCATGCACTGAGTTTCCACTATCGACTGCCTCAGTCACCGTTCTAAACAGTAGAGCAAACTTGTAACGCAGGACCTACCTCTACGAAAACCATGCTGAGCATCCGGTAGCAGATGGTTTTGTTCCAGGAACTGCATAAGTTGTTGCTTGATAATTTTTTCCATGATTTTGCAACAGATTGCAGTAAGGCTGACTGGTCGGTAGTTATTCGCTGAGACCCGGCTTCCCCCCTTGTATAGCGGTGTAATCCTCGCGGATTTCCAATCTACTGGTAGGCATCCGGTTTCGAAGGACATTTGGAAGAGCATAGAGAGTGGTTTTGCCAACTCATTGGCGAGCTCCTTCAAAATCTTGGCTGGTACGTCGTCGGTACCTGGTGACTTAGATTCTTTTAACCATAAGAGTTCCTTAAGAACAACAGCCTCGGGGAATTGGACAGTCGCAACTATTATATCTGCTTCGGTGTCGTTGGTGGGGTGATCGTATGCCGCTTCCTTTGTGAAGACTGACCGGAAAAATTTCGAAAGATGCTCAGCCTTGCTTCATTATCTATCAAGTCTCTTTCCTCAGTGGTCCTCAGCAGGGGTATTGGATCCTTATTTTTGGTACTCTGCCTGAGGTAACTGTAATACAGTTTGGGGTTCACTGTGGCCCGGTTTAGCAAGTCTGCTTCGAAAGCCCTTCTTGTTTTGAGAATAAGACCCTTGACCCGGTTTCTCTGAGTTTTGTAGGCACTGACAGATGCAGGAGTCCTGTTTTCTAGCATTTTTTCCGACAGCTTCCGCTTTTTGTTCACTTCTATTTTTAAGGCCTGCGTAAGCAATCGCGGTCTAGTGGTCACCTTTTTTTCGCGAAATTGGACAGTGGTTGTCGATGAGTCTATGCAGTATGCTCCGGAACGCTTCCCAGTCCGCAGTTATGTTTCCAAAAAATCGAGGTTCCCAGTCGGCGCGCGTGAGTTCGGTCTTCATTCGATCAAAATCGCCTCACCAAATATTTCTTCTGGCTGTTGAGGGTCTCTCCGGTATTGAGAATAACGAGTACTCCCTTAGCAGTAAGAATATATCCAGCATTTCGCTGTTTAAATTAACGGAAATAGCATCATAAATAAGTCTTGCAGTCACATTTACTATGCAAACAATGAAGAAAACCATACGCCGATGGAAGGAATATCGTTCATCAGAAGAGATTTATTGTAAACCTGAGGTTTCGGGTAGCTGATCTTCGACTCATCTTCAGAAAAATAATGTTCTTGCTCATCTTTATCGTCAAATGCGAACTTTTTCATCATCTGCATATTCTGCACATCTCGGCTGAGCTGCTTCGTGTGGCTGGCATATCACCGTAATCCGCCTATCCACTGTCAACCTGCCCATTAAGCTTGTCTGTCGGCTTGCGTCGTCCCGTGTCTCATTGCGGCCTATTTCATGCTCATACACCTTGGATTTGGACCTAGTAAGGGGTTGCCATTGTTACGTGCCAAGACTGACCTCTGACAAGAAGGTTACTGAAATCGGCTATAAGACAGACAAATGTTTGTGGCGCTTTACTAAACAGTCGGTCACGTCCAGACCTCTTTGCTCAGCCTTCAAAGGTGATCCTCACCTCGGCTCACAATTTCAGCGGCACGCATGTCAGTGTGAAAGCTAAATGATCATCGACATGTACCTACCGATCGCTAACATAGCTCATTCAACCGCCATGCTTATGTCAATAGGGCTGGCTGATGACTGCTTTTGAGTCAGAATTGGCCATTCAAGTTTATAATGTCCATGCCGGTAATAAGTCTCGGAATATGACTGCAGTTAACAAGTTATATTGCGTCGACAAATGGCCAGGTCCATTTGTTAAGACAGCAGACCGAGACTTTGTATATTTTGCAACAAATCACGCTTAATGTGGTAGAATCATGCAGAATCCGGTCGTAAGTTCGACTTGTATATAAAGATAGCTTGCTCAAAAACTTTGACACACAAACACCCATCTTTTGTTATCGGTTAAAATAAGAATGATGTTACAGGACAACTGGATTTCTAGCCGCGGGATTGCAGCGCCGCACCACTTTCAATTTACCCTGACGACGAAGATAAGGACATTTCTTCTGGTCTGCAAACGCGAGACTAAGGCCCCTGATATAAGTGACTTCAACAGATTCCAGAACGTTTTCATTTCAAATATTTTCACGAATGGTTTTCGAAACTTGTCTGTTTATATTGTGTTTTCATTCATACGAAAACTTTGACAGTATGTGCTTGTATTTTTTAAATTAAAATGCAACACCTGCTATTCTATCTGAGGTTACGCTTTAGAAAAACGGGTTTGACGTTGAATAAAGCTGCCGAGCTGCCGTCCACTCGACACAGAGTCTGCGAACGCTAACCCGCACGATTAAGGTCAAATCTCAACGAAAATTAGTCAAATCGTAGAAAGACATATGCACTCCTGGGCAGAGGATTTTTGTACTTTGATGCTATCATTGTTTAGAAACGGTACAAAATCTCTAATCATGAAAATGCTCTTTCGAGAATTCTGTGAATTGGGTGGGTAGTAGAATAGACCTGCACGAGATAATTTACACCTAATATTTTTGGAAGAGGGGGAAGACAAAGGAGCTTAGTCTTATAGACGATACTGTGCTACACGCCGGTAAGTTTAGAGATAAAGGTAAGGTTAGAGCAGATTAAATTAAAAATATATGGCTACTGCGAGATTCACATTTAAGTTAACATAATAACGTTTTAAGAGTAATGGTAAGGAACGGAACGGAACACAAGCAACCGACTAGCGCTGTCTAGGGGGTGTTTATTTTTTAATACATGCCACAGGATAAAGACAGTACCCTACTAATACAGTAGTCGACATAGTCCATACAACTTTCATGATGACATTTTACTGGGTACTGCAGCGTACATAAAGAAACACTATTTTGATTCATTCAGTTAATTGAATCCTAAGAAAGCCTTTAAGTTAGTTAAATCGGCATTTTAGTTAGGTTTTTTTTCGAGAAATGGTCATTAATTTTGGGAAAACTGGGAGCAGTCACATATGGAAGGAATTTCCTATGCAATTACGAAAGGGAGAACCTCAAAAATGATTAAAATAGGTGCAGAAGATATCTCGTCCAGGAGTTGAACAGTTTGTCCAAAATTGTACAAATTCAACTGAAGCCAAGTTAAAAGAATCACATTTATTTGCAGTAACGTTGAAGATATTTATTTTAAAAATTATGTTTAGCTATGATATGAAGTATTTTTGCACAAAATGCACTAACAGAAGAGTGTTTGTTTGAATGCACAAATAACGCACAGTTTGTCTTTGCACAAAAAAAAATTCGAATATTTTGATGCGAATTTAAGAAAAAGAGTGTAAGTCGTGTAGAAATATTGTTTTTTGTGTACTTTACGTTCTCCTTTTGCGTTATTTAGAATAGGAACAGACAGAAGAATAATAAATATTTTAAAAAATGGTCATCTATGTGGCCTGTTTTTTTGCATTTGCAAGCTTATAACGGCCCGTGGAATTAATCCACTGAAGCGGAAAATAATCCAATATAAATAGAAAATAAAGTTTCTTCATCTCCAGTCAAAATGAATCGTTTATCTTCAGGAAACTTAAAGAAATTCTCAAAATTCTAAAATTTAACTGTGACATTACGTTGGAAAAAGTTAATATACGCAGATGTTCGTCAGCCGAATATCATATCTAATTCCTAGAGGTAACCTTTTATGGAAACATTTTTTATTAATCTTAGGAATAGCAGTTTCAGAACTCCACTGCGGACAAGATTCACTCTCGACAACGTGGTGTGCTGTTTTGAGGCATTTCCTCATATCAAAAACGTTTCCATATTCATTAAAAACTAATATCGGAGAGTATTTTCTTTCGGCAAATGCTCTTTATATCTATCTTATTAAAAAGGTTTTGGTGTAAACGTCGAACAGATGCAGAATTTATTAATTTATTAATGAAGACAGTGAAAACAAGAAAAATGTTGACCCACTGTTTTCGAGGACATTCAATTAAAACTTATCCAGTAAGAGAAAAGTTTACAGAATATTTTGACTAAAGAAAAGTTCTTTCTATGCATGGAAGGTGTTTGCTTCAAGTTTTCAATTTAGCACAATATCTAAATTTACTGTTCTAATTTATGCCTCTTTTTTACGTCTCTAAAACCACGGGATTATGGAGAAAATTTTATTTTTCTTTACAAAAACTTAGTAATTCCTATAGTTCTTTTTAGTACTTAATATGCCTAATGCTGTTCATTATTATTTCTTAGTTTTCCTAAATGCATTCACACTGGTATTCGAGTAATGATCAAACTTATAAAAAGTTATGAAAGTTGTGTGGTATTTGGCAACTACTGTACTGCAATCCTCCGCGATGAGCGCCTTACTGACACCTATTCCACACAGCCGGCCAGAGCTTGTCCAATTTTGTAACTTCGCAACTCTAACTCACAAGACACAATGACGTACAGATGACATCGCTGGGGCAAGCGTTCGCGGTATACTGTAGGATCACGCCTACACTGCGGGCAGTAAGATAATATGATCGTCTTTTTTATTTCTTGAATAGTTTTTGACTAATTTTTCGATATGCATTGGGCTGGCCTGTATGTAATTAGCAAGGAGTTGATGCGTTGTCCAACACAGTGTTTCTAGTCCTCTTTTGTTGCAATACCCAAAAGCATGGCTTCTACCGCTGCAAGGAAATCGAAAGAGTCGGAATCAGTGGTGTTTGACAACGTTTCATGCTGGAGCACACGTAGTTGCTGTTCCATTAGTTGTTTGGAAGAGCGGTTACGTACCAAGTTTGAACTTCCCTTGTCAGATGGTTGCAATTCATTCCGCTTCCCATCCAAGATTACTCGCTTCTTGGCTTGTCTGAGATTGCGCCAGCACGGTGTTTGTTTGGACAAGGTTTAGTGGGCCATTGCTTGTCCGATGTCTGCCCTTTCCCGTCGTGGCCTCAATCCGTCTGGAGCTCAAGGTCGTTGCGGTCGCCAGACTTACTAGCGCGCGTGACGTGAACCACCCAACACGCTATTCAACCAACCACAGGCCGGCCTAGCAAATTAACGCGCTTTCTCTCTCCCTCTCTGTCTACTGTCCTGGTTGCCACTAAAACCGCACTTGGAACCCGGTCGACCTCTTGAGTGAACGTGTCCTCCCAAATCAGACTTCCTCCGTCTATTCTCCGTTCCTTTGTGTACACAATATACTCTTCCTACTATTCTGGCCTTCACGGACTTCTCCTCTCTACTAAGTAACCATGGACTGAAGATCGCAGTTGCTGGGTTTAACTCACTTAACCCCCCTGCGATAAGGTCCTTTGTGGTGGAATCACCGAAAGCGTACGCACATCCTCTTCTATTCTGCTCATTCGTAGCCTTGTATTTATGTAGACACCGGCGGCGGTTATCCATCAGGACCCTCGTTATCTGCCCGCAGATGAGGGAGGGTTAAAGGTGGCCATGAATCGAGAAGACTACAACAAGAAAGCCAACGCTCTTCTTGATGACAGATAATTCTAGAGACCAGCACAAAACTCAGAAGCAAAGGATGTAGCAACTCGGTTGAATAAATTAGAGAATTCAAACGCCAAAGTGTGATCACTGAGAAAGAATGGTGCTAAGGAAACCAATAGATACTGCTCTTGCTCGCTTTTATGTTGTGCTTAAGGTGCATCAACCAAACGTTCCATTGCGGCCCATCGTTGCCCTAGAAGGCAACCCTACCTATAACTTTGCAAAATGAATATACTCGAAACCAACATTTCTTCAAGACAACCCAGATACCTCAGTTCGTTCCGCCACCCAATCCCTGGCAAACCTCAATGGCCAAAGGATTCAATCGGACGAAATGATGGTTTCCTTTTATGTGACACCTTTATTCACATTCATTCCACCAGATTTGGCACGGGACGAATTTCACAGGCAACTTGACAAGCTATACGACGAAACTCAGAGTTCGCTTTAAATGTAACACTTAATGAGGTGATAAGACGTACTTCACCTTTGGAGGAGTGACTTATGAGCAGCTCATGATAACTCCGATGGCCTCTCCAATCACCGGTTTAATAGCAGAATTGGCCCTAAAAGAGCTGAAAAGAATTGCCTTCAGCCCACAGCCCCAATATTTGGCACCGTTACGTTGACAACTTTTTTTATCGTCAAAAGAAGCATGCTGTAGCATTTCCATGACCTTAAGTTGATCTTCTGAGATAATCATTTTACGAAGGAAGAAGAAAAGGATTAGCAGCTGCCGTGCCTGGATGAACCCCTCATGCGAAATTCCAACGGCGAAATCTAAGCAACGGTCTACAGGAAGGTGACGAACACCACAAAACTTTTCAGTATTCACAGCAACCATCCAAGGGCTTACAACTGAAGCTGCGTGACAGCACTGTTGAAAAGAATCCAGGCTCACTACAGTAACCCGGAAGAAACAGCATGTGTGGCCCGATATATTCGCGACCAGTTTATGTGGAATGGCTATCCTAAGACCTTCATAAACAGAGGCCTACGTGCTCGCCCTCCAAGGACCCAACCAGAACCAACCCGTACGATATGGCATGTGCTGCACTATATCAAGGATTGCCGGAAGCGACCGAGCGCATGGCTGCCGAACTAGGCGTCGGAATTGCAAACCGTCCCAAGGTTACCACGCGCAGCTGGGTCATGCGAATCAAGGGCCATGAGCAGTCGGGCCTAAACTGTCCTCGAAATTACACAGGACAGACAGGCTGAATGCTTGGTTCCCGCATACACGAACATAAGCTCGCTGTGCGACCGCTTGACACATTATGGCTGTCCACACTTACGAGACCGGGCACGAGTTATACTTCGCAGCTGCGAAGATAATTGCGCACGCCGGCAACAAGACAGGCCGCGAATTTATAAAAGCCTAGGCTTTGGATGAGAACTTAATCATTCGGTTTATCGATCTGGCGCTAGCAGGCATCTCCGGACTGAGGGTACTAGTGCTTCGCTCTGCCCTCCCCTCTACAACGGTTGATTGGCATTTCCCTTCTATAACTGTTGCTTGTCTTCTGTTGACGCCTTTATCTCTGACTATGGAATCCAGAAAAAAGGCAACAGCTGAGACTCATAAAATATGATTCTGGTGATCGAAAAGCCTTCTCCTTCTCTACCTTCACGCATGCCTGTGCTAGACATAACACAAATGACTATTCGGCCAGACTGTATGCATTGTTGTAGCATAAATTTTGTTAATTTCGGCAATTCTGAAAACACTGAATTCAGAAGGTAGTATTATCGCTGAGTTGCTTTACTAGGTGAGCCTATAGGATTTCGGGCTAAGACGGTTAACCTTAACGCCTACAATCTTAGAGACTCTGGTTCCTTGGGAGATAGGAGAAGTCTTGGGAAGGCCAGAGTAGAAGGAAGAGTTTATTGTGTACATAGGACAGAGAATAGATGGAAAGAGTGTTGACGCGCGGAGGACCACAGTCCGGCTGCTAGGGCGTCAATTCCGGAGTGTTGAGAACATCGAGCGTCGCCAGCGCATGCTTTGTTACGGCGGCCAATAAGGCGGGTGATGTCTAGCCTCGCGTGGACGCGTGGCCTTGAGATGGACTGCTATTGGCTAGCGTGTACGCGCGGTAACGCTGTGGCGTACGTGCGCGTCGGCCAAGGGCAGTTAGCCCTTAGCCCCAGGAGACGGTGGGCACACAGGCAGGCTAGATGAGTTATGCAGCAGTGGCTGGTCTTGGGTTCCAAGTTGCTGCAAAGAGGCCACTACAAGCCCTTACCGCCACGATCTTCATGCCGGGTTCATCGTGGGAAGAGGAAGAAGTGGAAGGTCAGAGTGGAATGAATAGTTTATTCTGTACAGACGGAGTGAAGAATAGGGGGAGGAATTTGGCTATCAGACAAACACAGGTCAGCACCTAAGTGGGGCTGAATCCGAAGTGTCTGATCCAAACAGTCAGATAAGCCTCTAAAAAGCTGACTTTGTGTAAATCAGCTTCGAAAGATGATTAGCCAGACGGATGGGGGTCAGCCTACGTGTGTACGCGTGTTAGTGGCGACCGTAGGAGGCCAACGTTCACGTGGAGTTTGCAACACCTGTGAATGGCGGTTCCAGAGGCATACTAACACAACAATCACGGCAGCGTCCGTGCAGATTGGGGGCACTAGCCTATGATGAAAAGGAATAAAATGTAGTTTTTGAGATGGTATATATACACTGGAACGACTGTTATGATACAACCACTAAATGGGGCAGATAATCGGCAACCTCAAAATACTAAACACCAATGGTAAGTGCATTAAAAATAGGATTGCCTAGCTCCGTGGAGGGAACATAACCGGAGTGAGGTTCCGCTAAACGAACAGAGCCTTGCAATCCAATTAAATGGGAATTTGCAAAAAGGTTAGTAAAGGTCTAGTTTCACATAAAAGTGGTTATCATACTAATAATGAACTAAAACATTCAGCTCTTAACATAACACAAATAACTATTCAGCCAGACTCCATGCAGCATTGTAGCATATATTTCGTTAGGTTCAGAAACTCACAAAACATAGAATTGAGAGGGCAGGATTTAAAGAATAAAATCAATGTCCTTATCTTGTGTACAGTCCCCAAGCAAATAAAACTGCAAAAATACCTGAACAAACAATGCAAACGAGTTAAGACTGATATATAATCTCCGATAAGCAGGACGTTCGAACAAGTATGTCAACGCAATAGCTAAAGCAGCGTCAATGGGCACATATCGATCGCTAAAAGAGCTAATTTAACTGTTGTGCTTGAGTTGACAAGTCGTGTTCCGTCGACCCATGATTAGAGCTCCTTATTAAAACAGCGAACAGAGTGTTTGTTTATTTTGCCAGGAATTACGTTTATGTGCTACAGCCGTGCAGAATCCGGTCGAGAGTGTGTGTCGTGTATAAGCACAGTTTGTTCAAAAAATTCTACACTCATCTATAGTGTTTGGTGGAAATAAGAGTGATGCTACCGGACAACTGTATTTCGGGCCTGCGGGGATGCAGTGCCACACCACTTTCAATTGAATCTAACGACGAAGCAGATGACATTTATGCTGGTTTGCAAACGCCTGATTAAACTCATGATAGAAGAAACTGCAACAGATTGCTGGGCATTTGCATTTTCAAATATTTCCGCGAAACCCATTGTTTGCATTCCATTTTCATTCAATCTGTTTTTCATGCATTACATGTGTCTGCACTTTTTAAATAAAGTTTCAACAACTGCAGGGCTATTTGACCTAATTCAGTTAAGAAGAACTGGGTTGAACATTGAATACAGCTACTTAGCTGGGGCCAATGAACTAACCCAGCCACTTGCTATTCATTTGACGAAGAGGTCAACAGAAACTGGTCAAATCCGATAGAAGGAGTTCTTTGTGGGAAACAGAGGTTTATTGTGTAAATTTTCGACACTGGCACATCAGGTCGCCGTCAGACGGATGGAACTTGTACGAACCAGTTAACTCAAAATGATGGCAAGGTAAAAGTCCATAATCGTCACCCGCATGTAATTATGCGGTCGGTCGGGAACGAATTGTCCACCTCAATTAATCGGGTGGTCAGTGGTGGCTGGTTTTTCCTTCTTCTAGTCCGGGTAGGCTGTCATCTCCTCCATGCTTCCCGGAGGTTGGTGTAAATCGCGCCCAGTTCGACGTGCCTTTTGATGCACGAGTCGTCGGAGTTGATGGCTTCAAAAAACTCCCGGCCATTCTTATATGGACAAGAGCCAAAAATGCAAGTTTCGTCCCATGCAAATTGGTTTCCGGTTTCTAATGTGTGCATGGCGACCTCAGAAACGGGATATCGTCCCTTTACCGCTCGTTGATGTTAGCGTAAGCGCGTGGAGGCCGATGGTCCTGTGTGTACGCTAAAAGGGATATTGTAACTGACCCCTTTTCTGTCTAAATTGCCAACCCTATCCTAAGGGTGTACAGTCTGATTGCGCAGAGTATTCGTTGGTTTGTGCGCCACCTGGATTAAATATTTCCTCAGGTGTCTTTCAACGAGTTCAAACCTGTTTTTAATATATGGAAGTGTTTGCCAAATTCTTGGATTAGGCTCTTGATCGGAACATTCTAGTTCCTTTTTTTGTTTAAACGCTTGTCGTTTTGCGCATCGACGCACAAATTCTCTGGGGTAACCGTTTATTGAAAACAGTGTGAACAGGTAATTGAGTTCGGCTTGGTAGAGTTCGGAGCTAGAACAATGCGTTTTTTCTTGATAAATGAGGGTGATATCAGCACTACGTTTGTGAGCAACAGGGTGGTTGCTCTCGTACTGTAGTATGATATCCGCGTTGCCTATTTTGCGGTGAGGTGATGTTTGGAGTGTTATGTCAGTATTCCGCTGTACGAGGACGTCGAGAAATGGGAGTTTACTCTCAACTTCTTTTTCGAGTGTGAACGTTATGCCTTGCATCGCTGAGTTTACAGTGTTGTGCAGTGTTTCGAGCTGGTCGATTTTGACAATGACAAACGTGTCATCAAAATACCGTACCCACAACTTGGGGTTAACTACTGGCAGGGCCATTGCTTCTAATTTTTGCATTGTGACTTCAGCCAAGAAGCCCGAAATGGCTGATCTCATGGGAGCTCCTTTTATCTGTTGATGATGTTATTTTGCGAACGAGAAATTCGTTTCCAGGCAGAGATCCAAGAGTTAAAGGAGAGAAGATACAGAAAAGTTGATATTCTAGGAAGTGAGTAGTTCTTCTGTGTATTTTCTTGCCAAATCCAATGGAATCGACGTGGAGAGAGAGAGAGACGAAATCAAAGAATACCATTTTTTCGTCTGCGGTTATTTCAAGTCCTTGAAGTTTGTTTAGGAACCCCATAGAATTGTCGATTGGTATCTCACAACCAACAAAGTCGCACCGACCATAAAATTGGGCGAGCGATCCCGTACGGCAAAAACGTCTCGTAGGCTATCGGCCGCCTTTTCACACCACTTGGAGTTTGAACTGCATACAGGCCAAAAACAGCCATAAGGCGTCAGATAATGAAACCGAAAGACCCACTGTCATGGCAAGAAACATCCGGAGTCGTCTAAATGATCCGCTGCAGTTGCGGGCAAGGCAGCTTTGTCCGAAAAACTGACAGGCTTCTCAAGACGCGAATTACCAAACACGCGGTAGCAGTGCGGCGAAATAATGCTGAATTTTTAAGTTGCGGCTTATTCGAAGAGACCCAGCCACACATTAAAATGTGATCTGGCCGAAATTCTCGCAAAGGGTGACAATCGGGGAGGCCGAGAATTACTGGAGTCATGGTTCACGGGCCCCTAATCCATCAACAAGTGCAACGATTTGCCCAATCCATATTTTGTGCTGAGCCTCATTTTAACCCAACGCAACTCGTCGCTCCGGGAACGGTCAGGCCACCGCCTCATCCTATACCAGTACCGGAGGGCCAGATGGCCGAGCAATCATCACGCCCGAGTCCACCACGCGTGATGAAATGTCAGCAGGTCAGAGCCCGCATGTCGTTCAACAGACCACCAACACTCAAGAAGGCAATTAAGTTTGCAGTAATAACTGTATCCTAAAAATACTGCAAACTCCTGTACATGTGCTATCCTATCAGCTATTGCTCTCAGACTATATCTCTGATGACAAATCCGCGACGGATATTGAAACTTCAGCCGAATAAAAATATTGTCCCAGCGATCGAGTCATCTTCCTTTTAATTGTAATCTGTGCCATCATGTGGTCCGCATTCACGCTAGAAACCCATATTACAGTATTCGCAAGGAGCTGACCCAAACTGTCAAGACAGCAAGCTCAGGGCTCAAAAGGTCGCGTGTTCCAGTAGCCTGTTTTACATCATATGGTCTCGGAATGATCAACTGACGATGACCTTAGGACAGTAATGGACACCCCAGACTCCCTTGTCTTTGCCGGAAATACTTACTACGTATACTACTAGCCTGCGTAATGAAACCCAGAGCAAAAGGCGGAGCGGGAGATCAGTAATCCGTTTACCTTCCTCGACGTAGCAGTCACAAAGTTGATGGAAGGGAATATGACGACGACGGGAGTACGAGACCAAAGTGCACAACCTCTTGACAGACAAGGAGTCCTATGGGCCCTCGACGACTAACGAGTTCAAAACACTCACGAACAACATCACCAGGACAATCGACAAACTTAGAAAGGCAGGAACCCTCACGAGAAGGGAGGCGCTATCTGCAAAGGCATCTGATACTGCGATGGTATGTTTCTACGGCCTACTAAAGATGCACAAGCCAGGGGTGCCCTTAGGTCCCATCATATCCTTAAGAGGCACTCCAACCTTTGGATTGTCAAAGTGGCTTTACCAGCAATTGAGTTTCCTCACAAAGAATTCAGAATGGACAGTAAAGTCTGCTCAATATTTTTTGACCCGCATCCAACACCCGGAAGTGGAGGCAGACGAGGTGATGGTGTCTTTTGATGTGGTCGCATTGTTCACCTCAATTCCACCCAATCTAGCTATCGACACAATCGACGGCCTCTTCCGCGAAAAATATGAGGAGATCGAACAAAAACTGAAGCGGGTGCATATCATAGAGCTCCTGGAACTGTGTCTTCAAACTTACTTCACATTCAACGACCATGTTTACCAGCAAAAGAAGAGGACTCCGATGGGCTCGCCTCTGTCTGGCCTAATTGTCGAAGCCGTTTTGCAGAGGCTAGAGCAGGTTGTTTTCAACTCCCATCCCCCAAAAATTCTGGGCCAGGTATGTAAACGACACATTTGTCATAATCAAAAGGAGCGACGTGCTAGCCTTCAAGACACTACTAAATTCCATCTTCTCGGACAAACAGTTCACAATGGAAGAGGAGGTCGATAATAAATTGCCCTTTCTCGACGTTCTAGTCACAAGGCTGACGGATAGGAAGATAAGGACGACGGTGTACCGTAAGGCGACCAACACTACGCGCCTTCTTCACTTCAGAAGTAACCACCCCATCGGTAAAAAAAGCAGTTGCGTCAGGGCTCTCCTCCAACACGCTCAAGCACACTGCAGTGAATACGATGGGAGAAAAGAAGAGAGGAAGTAACTACATGTCCTTTCCGAGGCTAATGGTTACCCGAAGTCCTTCGTAGACAGGTGTCTCAGGAAGTGCCGCTCTGAGGTGTCGACCGAAAAGAAACCGAAGTTCTGGCTGTCAATTCACAATGTGAAGCATTCCTCAGAGGGAAATGTAAGAATCCTGAAAGCGTTCAGAATCGACGTGGCCCACGAACCGGCACTAATCGTCAGGCAGGTGGTTATGAAGCCCGAGGAGTGTGTAACAATTACCGAAGAATCAGCGGTGGTCTGCAACATCCCTTGTCAAAGTTGTGAACCAAGATACGTTGGTGAAATGGTCTAACCTCCTGGCACGAGGTTGCATGCGCATCAGCTTGCAATCAAAAGTAAAGACGAGCTTTCTATGGTATGTGGCCAAATGCGGCAGTGGAACCACGTTCTCGCATTTGAGGAAGCAAAAGTGATAGGCAGAGCAAGTGATAGGGTGTTCAGATTAGTGCTAGAAATCTGATCATCGACTGGTTCACTAACCAGAAACATCGAGTTAAACCCCGCCTACCAAGCGCGCCGCACAAGGCTGACGTCCGCAGGGAACGAGGCGGGTGAATGAAGATGCGCAAAACCGACGACCGACGCCCGCGATGGCAGTTGACAGCAATCGGGTGTCACAGGACCGGCGTGGCACGCCTCCCCAAGGAGGCGCCCGCGAGACCAAGAATGCTGCGAGTGAGGGGAAGACGGACGAGCATGCTAAAAGCCACGTGAACGAAATTGGGGCCGATGGAGTCAACGAACGGCAAATAGTCAAACTGACGCACGTGCATCGGATATGACTATTACACGAGGCTGGCAGTGAAGCGCAGGTTACCGTTGCTTTGGTGGTGCCAATCAAATCTGAAGGAACCTTGATGTGCATGAGCGACGAGAGACGCTAGGGATGGACGCTGGCGGTGTGTGCGCGTCTGTGCCAAAACTGAAAGATACCCGTTCTTAAAGTGTGCACCTGGAAGAAGGTTTAATTTTCTATCAAATGAATATAAGAAATGATATTTTCGTCCATGTTTTCCATAAAGATTTAAGCATATATAAGGGTATTAAGAACTAATTATTAAAATGCATACTACTTTTAGGACTGAAAAATATGAACTCGGCCGCATTTTATGTCCTTTCAACGGTAAACGTAGGCCAGAGATGACGGAACAGTCACTGAAAAAAAGTCTGCTTTTATATCTGTGCCTTTCAGAAATGACAACATTTAAATACTATCGAACGATGCCTAGGTTGTGCCATTAAAGGACATATTACTGAAGTAGTTCCTTTTGCGAAGTATGCTTCTTATAGGTGGCTCTTTCAGAAACTTAGATTTTATGATTTTGGTTACTATTTAGGAGTCTAAGTAGTGAGTTGTACTTGGATCACTACTATCATCGGGCCAAATCCCAGGTTGGAAGTTGAAAGACACAAGTCATGAGAAGGAGTGATTTTTTATGTACAGAACTCCCAATTGCAGTCCCAGGTGGCAGTGGCCACTGGCGAAGCCAGGGCTGGTGTTGATTGCGCCCAGCCAGACTTGAGACGGCTTGAGACAGTGGTGACAGCTAATTTAGTAGGATTGTGGAGCAGGTTCAATTGTTCTGTTATTGATGCCTTGCAATTGCCTGAGGGGATGTCACCTACAATCGCTTACTGTGGAGGAGCCATATCCATTCGCTCTCTCTGTGTCCTCTCACATCGTCGTTAGGGTCGAGTTGAAGCTCTCTGTTCTCTGCACGATGCCGACATGGCAAAATACAAAATGCGAGGGCCTCTGTGGTCTAGTGCTTCAGACTTTGGTTTCGTTTTAACACGTCGAATCGCGGTCTGAATTAAGACCTGCTACGTTGTTTACCACCGTCCTACCGTATCTGGGAATCTGTTACATTTATCTGTTGTGCCCTGGTTCGAATACACGTGGACTAATTTAATTAAAACAATTGGGCGGAGACAAAATGGTCACTTTTAGAATGAAAGTGAGCAAGTTCATTACGTTCAGCACGTTCAGCATCGGAAAGTCTTAACGACGAAGATGAGTATACTGGACTGGCCATTTCTCATTAACTTGTCAGCAAGTAGTGATATGCCAAACTCAGAGTTATCTTTATGCTCTTTCGTTCACCCGACTTCTTTTGAACCTGAATCGTAGAACGTTGAGAACAGCCTTCAGGAAAGTTCAATGGCTGATGCGGACTGAGGAGCATGTTTCCATAAACTTATTTTATTTTTTCGGCAACTTCAACCTGTTTCCAGCGGTCTGCTTCGTGCCCGATTGTACTAGATGACTATGAAAGAGAGAAACGTTTTATTTTGAAAATACCCTTGCAAAAGTTTCGGCAAAAACATACTCTATGCAAAATTTATAAAATTAGGCGCACAAATTCACAACACAGAGGTAATCAAACGTAATCCATAATCGCCAATACCTGGAATTTTCGACATCGTAGATAAATGTCCTTGGAATAGTCGTCAAATAAAGGCCACATTTGGCTGCTTTCAAAACGGCCCTAGCACCGTGGCCACACACACTAATTACCCCATTGTAGTTCAAATGAACGAAGAGGCATTTAAACATCGGTTTATAATTAGCGAAGTACAGTAGTCGCCAAAGATCACGCAACATTTTAACATATGCGAAAGACTGATACTCATTCTCTAAACGGCATTAACTCAAGTTGTGATACTGATTATCGTGTTGTCCATTCTGAAGTCATTTCAGTCGTGCTAGGAGGCTGGCTTTTACCAAGCTTCGTTCTGACCGCTAGCAAAATGAATCTGTTGTAAAAACTGGCTGATAAAATAGTATGCCTTTTTATCATTTATTTTGACTGCCTTTATAAATTTAAATATATTTTATGGAAAACATGCACGAAAAAAATTATTTCTTGTACTTGTTTCATAGCAAATTACGCCTTCTTTGAAACTTATACTCAAACAAAGGGTAGCTTTCGGTTAAAAAAATTGCTCAATTGCCGAATATTTTTCTAAACTAGTGACTGTTACACTCGTAATCGAGGTTTAAAATCGATGCACTGTGTAAATCCTGTTGAAGGAAAAGTACATTTTCGCCTACAGTTTGAGAAAGAAGTCACATAGTAGTCATAAAATATTGAAATAGATTTTAAACCTATTTTATGCATTATAAGCAGCATTAATAAATTGACGGATACGATGTATTATGAATGAATACCTCACTATCGTAAAAAAAAACTCATAATTAGCAACTTTTTAAAACCGAAAGCTACCCTTTCTTTAAGCATAACATTTAAAGACATAATTTGCTACCAAATAAGTACAATGAATATTTTTGTGTATGTATTCAAAAAACTATATTCGAATTGATTTAGACAGTCAAAATAAATGACTAAAAGGCATACTATTTAAGTAGCCAGTTTTTATAACAGATTCTTGTGCTAGCCGTCAGAACGAAGCTCGTTTAAAAGCCCGCATCCTAACATGACTGAAATCACTTCAGAATAGACAACATGATAATCAGTATCCCAGCTTGAGTCAATGCCGATTAGAGAAAGAGTATCAGTCTTTCACATAGGTCGAAATGTTGCGTGATCTTTCGCGTCTACTGTAGGCCAACCGACGTATATCTAGGAAAATTTTCATGCGCATGGATGGAGGAAAAACTGGTACCTCAGTTCGAAAAGCCCTCTGGTATCGGGGTCTCATGGATTTTACTTTGTAGGGCGTTGTCTCTCTAACATAAGGGTTTAATATTCAGGCGTTTGAATTTCTCCTCAACGCGGGAAGGAAGCTTTGTCGTGGTACTTAGTACTACCGTACCATGGCGTTGTTAGCTGTTCTTTAGGTCACTGTTTCGCATTTTCATTCCTTGATTATGGAGACGATGACAGAGTTAGCCGGATGGGTGAGGCAGTAAAACGACTCAAAGTTGCCTAGCGGGAGGGGACATATGTCTAAAAAGCAAACCGGCAATAAAATGTATGCTGCCTTTTTGCTTCTAGTACATTCATGGACACTCAGCCGCCCATACCACATCCTCTCGCCCCTCTCTTAATACAGCTTATGTGTCCACCTGGCTTCCGTTGTTGCCTTCCTCCTCCACACAACTTCTGCATGCATTGTGCAGCTAGCTACGTAGGCCAGTCTGCTCAACCACGTGTGTTCACCCCTTATTGAAGCTTTTTGTCCAGATTCCACTCCATTCTTCCTTTGAGGGCTCTAGCTTTCAGTAATGCGATTGGCGTTATCTCAGGTTGAATAGAGTATTACTTATCAGCGTTCCTCAAGGTGAGCGGATGAGGCCTAGTGACACTCGTCGCCGCCCCATGTGCACCGGCACGCATTGTACGCATCTGTATGCGTCCATATTGGAGACCCACTAGAGTGTAGGTGACGAGAGCGCTAGCAGCAACACCGGCAGTGGGCGTGGTGGCTATAGTAGCTGTTTAGTGTACATCATTAGTAGAAGTCATTGTAGTAGTATTATTAGTAGTAGCAGTAGTATTAGTAGTGGTAGAAGTGACAAAGGAGCAGGTGTGCAACTAGTGATTTGTGCATAGACTGCATGTAGCCATGGTTGATGGTCGTTCTTGTGGTCACTTTATGGTCGCATGACCTTATCACCAACATAGGATACGCTGACATGAAGACCCGCTACGCCGGCATATATGGAGATGTTATGGTAAAGGTTATGACTAAAATACACACCCTTTGTGAGATCTTGTCAAAGGCCAGGGGTGTCCTTTTCCCGTGCCGTGCCTCTCCGCGATTCCTACACTTCATTTCTAAAGCCTGTGCAAAGGCGTATTTCATGGCAAGTGTTCTCTTTTTTGCCAAATTGCTATCTTGATGGTTATAAGCTGCAAACCCTTGGTGCAAGATTTTATATCTTCAAAGGTGATGTTTGCAATCTCGCAAGTCTACCTTTAAAACCCCATGCCAAATTTTTGTTTTGAAAGTAGTTGCCTCTTGGCACATACAATGCATTTTTGATTGTATAGCGTTTAATCTCGAGCACAATATTTTTTCCATGTACTTTTTAAACTTTTCCTATGAGGCTGCCGCTATTGGATGTCATGTGACACGCGATTACTGGTACTGGTCACGAAAACATTGATCGAACCAGTATGGCTTTGAGCGGGTTGCCTCGTAATTGATTCGAAACGAGGCTGACACGTTTTCAGTTGCCTGGCTTTTCCAATAGCAATAACCTACTGTTTTTTGGCAGAAGATGTGGCTTTTGTTGTTGAGGTTGGGGTTTCGCATAAGAGTCCGAAAACGCAGACTTGTGAAGTACAGTGGATTCGCGTGCACAAGTTATCGAAATTGTAGGCTTACTTATTTAAGTCTGATATTCCTGCACTTGTAAAATGCCTGTGTGCAGGGTGCAAGTTATGTTGATTGTTTTATGTCTAAAGACTCAATCAGACGTGTAAACTGAAAGTATATTTAAAATCTAGGTTGGATTGCATTCACATAAACCTACCCATCTTCGAACTTTGAAGCATGCTGTTCCCGGAGAGAACTTGAAAATGGTTATAGCTGTAAGATTTATTGGTACCATAAATTTCTGGAGAGCTCCTCAGTTACAACCCCTCGTTGCATTAAGGTTCACGAATGAGAAAAACACGAAATTGAAAATATAAAGAAAGGTCATACGTCCTAATCAGATAGAGAAAGAAGGTTAAAACGAAATTGGAGGAAAAAAACAGGGAAGTTGAGTTGTGGGGAATATTGGGCTGGGGAATGTGCGAATCTGGGGCTTGTGGTTACCAAGGTAAGGCAAGGTTAACCACGTGCTCCCACTGTTTGCAGAGGTCCGGTTTAAAGCGTCTAATATAAGCAGCTTCTAGGTAACACAAGATTCGAGATGTTCGTGCTCGAAAAAGAACTCGGAAAGAAGTTATAGGATCTACCGAATGACCCGTGTCCAGTAGGTGTTCAGTGATAGAGGAACGAGGAGAGCGGTTTTCTTGCTTGAATAACCAGCTAGGTAGATGTTCCTTGGCTCTTGTTGCCAATTTTCTTTGCGTACGCCCTATGTACTTGCATCCACAAGTGCAAATGAATTCGTAAACGCAATTAGAGGTGGCGTGCAAAGGAAAGGCAGCCTTGACACAAGGACTCGGCAGGGGCTTTGTTGGAGAGAGCAAATTATGAGTTCTGCGGCGTAATAGGTTCTTTCTATGGTCTTGAGTAAGTGCCTCTATCTCTATCTGACTAGGACCTCTGAGCTTTCTGTATATTTTCAATTTCGTGTTTTTCTCATTCGTTAACCTTAATGCAACGAGGGGTTGTAACTGAGGAGCTCTCCCGAAATTTATGGTACCAATAAATCTTACAGCTATAACCATTTTCAAAAAATACCCATCTTCCTTTGAAGGCAATTATTTAAATAGATTTTAGGACGTGCTCGTTCAGATGTGTCTTTGATCTGAATGTAGAATACTCATAAGCAGTCTCGTGGCCATCATTATGGTCTCTGAAGAAAGGCTGACCGACGGAGTATACCCTAGCTTCTGGCATGCTGGCCGTCGTCAGCCAGCCATACATACGAGGTAGTGTTGGGTATGACTGGCCAAACGAAATCAAACGAAGTAAATGGGCTGTTTCAGTCTTTTCTCGCTTTTGTTCCCACACCGTTCAGTAGCATCCGAATTTGGATTCAATGGCCAAGCAAGAGCAGACACTATTTTCAGATATTTTTAGTCTCTCTAGTGACACATCTTTTATGCTGTGAATGATTTCAATTACCACGTGCAAGATCTTTTCATTCATGAGAGATTGAATCATGCCTCAGGAAATGAATAATAATGGATTCCTTATGCAATAGACAGAAGCGAAGCAGATCCTACTATATTCCAGCATAGGTACACAGGCATCCAAAGTATATAATTCATTTTTCATTCTTAATGTTATAAAAAGTGAAGTGAACTCTATGATCGGCGTACGCGCATGCCCAAGCACAGGAGATATTTAAAAATATTGCAAAATTTGAGTTGCATGTGAAAGAGCACACTATTGAACCTCAATGAGGATTTCGTGTACACCATACGTGACCTTGTGTTCACTCCTCCACTCATGCCCTCGTTACCGCAGTAAAGTATCCCAAATAAACAGGTTACATTCCTACTTTTTTTATGGATCATACAACTTATCCCATACAAATGCCCGTAGGACGACGTAAATGAGCTTAAATGTGCGCTGTGTTAAGGCAATATTGCCTTGCTTATGACCATACATCATCACGAACAAAATCGAATACATATACAAATTGCATGTGAAAAAGGATATTCTTGAATGCAGAAAATAATCAGGAGGTTTTACTCACAGAAAACAGACATGGACGTTAGTTTACCACCGGGAACCTGCATCTATGCATAACCCACCTGTTATTCAAACGCTGGATCTCGATTAGACGTACGCAGTTCAAAATGCTCTCATTTCGTCGGCTACTTACAATCACCAGCATTCCACTTCTGCCCCAAGTAAACTGATGCTTTTTCGCGAGATTTCGTATTCTGTGTATAAGCGATGACAAGTGAACTATTAACACACGTCATTTTCCCATTCTGAACGACTACGCATCTATCCTATTTTCCTTAGCAGTTTTTTATCCTAAATGCTTTTTAAAAATGGAGGCACGTTGAACTCCATTCAAAGCTGCCTATTTTCTAGTTCACCATTACTTGCAAAACTTCATCAAATATTGCCCTAAAAGGACTAGCTCTGCCAAAGTTAATGCATCCGCATAATTTTTTACGAAAGTTATCTTATATAGATTGTGCCTTTCTAGTGGTACACATATTAATTTCAAACCACAGCTTTAGGTAGAGAAGGCTAGATTCCGCAGCCAATTCGCTTTTAACAAGAATTGTTCTGGAAGATTGACTAGCAGAAATTGTTGCAGGAAATCCCTTGGTCTTTCATAAACCATTACTTAACTTTTATATTTATGACGTTTTAAATTATAGCGGAACCTATAAACCTGGATTGCGTAAACAAATGACATCCATTACAAGGCTTTAAAGTGACTTTTACACTGCAAGGATTTTAAAATTAATCAATTTTTGTGCATACTACTGGCAAAGACTATTTCGTTGAAAATAGTCCTGCTCACGACATATAAAATAGAGAACTTGCATGACCGAAAATCTAGAAAGAAAAAATTTTGGCGTCTCTCTCTCTCTTTCTCCTTAGTAGTCATCCTCCTATTCAGTTCACGAGATTTGATTCGCTCTGACATGAATGAAATGCATAGTTGGTGAATTCGAACAGCAGAAAGTGAGAATGTCTGCCCTCAGTCAGCTATAACATCGAATATTGGACACTACGCTGCGTTGTGCCAAAAGAGACAAAACAGACAGTGAAGATCAATTCTGTTTTGCTAGCTTTCATTCAACCAAACATACTCATCAACATAATCGTCCACTTTGGATAAACTGGGATTCGTAGTATGGGCGTGGCTGGCTGATAATGGCTAACAGGCCACAAATGGCTCTGAAGAGCTGCAATACCCTGCGTCGGTGTGCCCTTCTCCGAAGACCATAACGGCCATCATGAGAATATTCAAGAAGACACTGCGTTAAAATGAAAGGCACGCGGGGCAGGGCACGTCCTGCGCTCTGTTTAAAAAATTTCAATCACACGAGCACGAACGAGGTTTAGGGAATTGCAGTGTAACATGGATTCGAACCGCACTTTACGTTCAGACGTGTGATAGAGTTTTTATCAGACAAAAACTTCTCACACCCTGCGCATCAAAATTTTAAGTTTATTCCATCTAAGATTCATAACATCGCCAAGAATTTGGAAGCACGTTAGTTCTCATCAAGAATGGGTCACCAGTCGCAGAACCTTCTGAAATGGGGCGGTGATGCAACTTTCCGCTTACCAACTCTCATCAGAAATGGATTGAAATAATGCTTTTATGTAAGCTCTGATAGTATGGTAAGAGGTAGAATCGAAATTTAGCGCTGGTACATCCATTTTTCCGACGATAAGGAATTCCTAGGTCTGTTTGTTCACTTTTAGGAAATAAAATAATGGACAAGTGAAAGGAATGGTCGGGTTATGGCCAACTTTACAATTGGTAACGTATCCAGCTTGGTGTGGAAGTTACAGAGCGTCTCCTGTCTACCTAAGGGCACAAAATGTTCCAGAATTTGCTAATGATAAGAACATGGAATTTCCTGTATGGCAACAATATCTGAGTAGTAAGACATGCATCTTATATTTTCAATAAGCATAGCTGGTGGGAATACGCGCTTACAAGCGTTTTGTCCTGCGGCTTAGGAATTTGAGCCACTCATTTTTTTTCGATCTCCATTCTCGTGGGAATTTATTATCCTATACCATCCTTTCTAATCCTCTGCTTTGTTTGTCTGCACTTGTGATCATGAGTTCATTGCTACAATACACTGCTACCTTTTTAAATGCACGAAAACTAGTTATTATATCCACAACATATAACCATCCCAATATTTGTCAAATGCGGCCAATCGGTCGCCAACAACACCAACATCGGCAATTCTCCGTAGAATGACAACATGAAGGAAAAAGCGTCTGAAGAAACGGAAATGGAGAAGTTGACAGCTGATTTGTCTCCATATGTGATTTGAATGTCAGGAAAAATTTAACTTGTGAGTATTACATGACCTTTTACCCTTGTCCTTTTTAAAAATGACCCTTTATTTACCTTACCATCTGCTCTCCGTGAATGGAGCCAGTATTGCTGAAAATTCATGCTTGTAAAATCCTCAAAATAGCATTCTTCCTCCTCTTCTTCTTCGTCTGCTTCTTCTTCTTCTTCTACATATGGTCGCCAAGTTTGCCTCTAAATCTGCATTAATAGTTGCAAAAACGCTTTGGTTGCGCTCTCTTTCCCTCCCCCACACGAGAAAATACACAAATGTATCTGCAGAACGGAGCCCTGTGGATAAGTTTCTGAACCAGCGGCCGAGTTTAGGCATAGCAGTGTTAACTTATCCTAGCAAATACCGCCAAGCAATTATGACAGAAGCATTTTTGGATGACCGCAACGTCATGCGGTTCAGTCACTGCCAATTTACTCGCTGAAGCAGAGCCTGTACACAGGGCGGCATCATCCACTTTCTCCGCGGACTGTTCGTCATCACCTGCTGGCGACAATGGCGAACGCAGCAGGACGCTCAAGCTGACTTGGTCGCTCGCCAAACCCCCGCTGGCCAATAGGAACGCAGCAAGTCACTCTACCGGCGAATGATTGGGCCGTGGTCAGACGCAGCTGCGTTCTGATTGGTGGGAATTACAGGTTGAAGTCACGCCTGCTTTCGCTAGCATTTCGACGTGCCGAAGGCGACTTTGAGGTAGGTGATGTAGCATCACGCTCTCCTATAATTTCTTTCTTGCCTTGTTTATCGGACGCGGACCTTTTTAAGCTCACAAAAGTGGCGTGCCATATACTTAGCAGTTTGTTCTTATTGTTACTAAAGAGAGAAGAAGAATTCTATATTGAGGATTTTACAAACCTGAATTTTCAGCAAAAATGGCTCCATTCACGGAGAACAGATGGTAAGGTAAATAAAGGATCATTTTTAAAAGGACAAAGGTAAAAGTTCATGTAATACTCACAAGTCAAGTATTTTACGACATTCACATCAACTATGGAAAGAAATCGGCTTTCAACTTCTCCATTTCCGCTTCTTCACACGCTTTTTCCTTCGTGTTGTCATCCTACGGAGAATTGTCGATGTTGGTGGTGTTGGTGAAATGCATATGCGACAGATTGGTCGCATTTTACAAATATTAGGTTGGTGCTATGTTATAGATAAAATAACTTGTTTTCGTTCATTTAAAAAGGTAGCAGTGTACTGTAGATATGACCTCATGATCACAAATGCAGACAAACAAGGCAGAGGATTAAAGAGGATGGTATAGGATTATAAATTCCCCGTGAATGGAAATCAAAAAATGGGTGGCTCAAATTCGAAAGCCGCGCATTACAACTGAATTAAAACAGTCGCTTGTTGAGTAATGTGAACTTATCGCATGCTAAAAACCTGAAATCCGCTGGTAGTTTGATTCAACTAGTTAGCAAAAAGTGTATAACCGACCCTGGTTGTTTTAGAGAATCACACAGGAATCTGCGCACAGATATCGTAGGGCTTCGCAAAGCCAGGAAACGCCGAACGGGTCGCATGGGTCGCAAGCAAACGGCCATTGGCCAGGCCGTTTCTCGGCCAAACTATCCAACACAAAGGGGATAGATGGAAAGGCATGTAGATTGATTAACATTTTCAGCACGTATTCTGCCGTCAGGCCAGTAATCTTCCTTTCCCGGCAATTGCGTCTTTTTGCGAATCTTTTTATCATCAGCTCGAATTATAAGTCCGTCCATTTTACATGACAAAGGCCCACTACTGATGGATGATTGCCCAATGATGACTTATGGCCGCCTATACAGACCACGGGAATAGGAACGCATCGCTTATTTAAAGCAGGCATCCTTGTAACAAACGCTTAGGAAGCGCAACTATTTTCGTGTGTTAACCCTAAAATAAAATTAAAACGTAGCCTTAGTCTTCATCCTAGGCATATCCTAAACCTACGCCCTATAAGTGAAACATATTTTTCCCGGAGGAAATTTGAACAAGACAGTGGCAACTGTTTTGCTTCTATATCTGCCCCCCATTATGCACAGTCGCATCTATGGCTTATTTACTTATCTATGTCGATACTTAATTGAACCGTTTATCTTATGCATGAACGTAGGTGTTTCACCAATCTAGTCCAGGAACAATTCAGTTCCGCTTTGCCTTATCTTATCTTATCAATATGCCTTGACTGTATGCACTTGAATAAGGCGTTATGAAATACCATGACGTCATTAAGCCCTGCGAATGTCGTTGCCTTTGCCTTGCTCTAAACGCCGCAGTTAACACATACCTTGTCGGAATTCCATCTTTTCACTATTTTTATTTTTGTCAGATATTAATTTCGACGTCGCATTATAACAGTCCAAAAGTAAAAGCCTCAATACCAAGCATAGCAATTAACGTAAGCCTACCCCACCCAACCTTCGCCTTAATTTTAATTTTAATTTTATCTGGAATTTAACGCAAAGCCACATATATTGTGGACGGTACCCGCTCAGGTGGCCATACAAGTAATCCTTGCCGAAAGCTGTGTCCAAATCCCAATCTAAAAAATGCTCACAGGTGCCAGATTAAAAGGGAACTATTTCAGCCCATTTAGACAAGAATCCAGTTGCTCGTTTGCTAACAATATTCCAAATGAGAACTATCAACCTGTCGTGAGGGGTGCACTGAATTCCAACTGAACCAATCCCGATCTCTCTCTCTCTCTTTATCTGCTTATAAAGTGCGCATCAATCTAACCAGAGTCGAGGTCAGGCTATTACATTGTTCCAGCGACTACACTTTCTTACGGACATTTTATAATTAGCTGGCATCGTAAGCAATCTCATTTTGCACGACAAGAGCCCAGTACTGATGGATAATTTGGTAGGAATGATTTATATAGCCGCCTATACAGAGCACGGGAACAGAAATCACCCCGCCCACTTAAAATAGGTGTCCTTTGAGGAAGCGTAAACAGTGAACCTTGGTCGTCATCTTAGCCTCGCCCTGAACCTAAACCCTATATTTAATACAAACCTTCAGATACTTCGATTTACTTATCCTTTTTAGATTCTCATACCCCGAGCTAGTGCATTTATATGGGAACGGCGTACACGTTGAAACATGTTCGACTTTTCATACAGGTGAATAGTGGGACTGGAAGGGGGGGGGGGGTTGGTGGAGTTGATCCAGGGGCAGGGGGGAGACAACAAGAGAGAACGCGACGTATTGCATGCAGTTAAGCCGCCGTTGGCTATGCAAGACGCGCGGAGCTTGCATAGGGTTCTTTTGTCATCACCGTGAAAGCAGACACTGTGGCTGTTGCTAGCAGGCGCTGACTCGGGAACCCTGGATAGTGTAGTGGGACCTTATAAATAATTCAGGAGGCCTCTCTGGGGTGTACAGAATAGCCGGCATCGACAACATGGGCTAGAATGACCCTGTTTGTGCTCTCGAATTAACGTTTCCTCAGCCATACTGAGAGCTCTTCCCTTATTCTTCTACATAAGCGCCAACTCGTGGGACCAGTATATTTTATCATTAGCTTAAATTGTAAGGCCGCTCATTTCGCATGAAAGAGCACACTTCTAGTGGATAATTCGGGAATAGAAGCGCAAGTACGTGTTCAGTATCAGTATGTTGAGGGATATGTAGAAAAATTCCTTTGAGGGCCCTATTTATACATATGTGCAGTGGTAGCAGAAAATTCGCTTCTCAGACTGTTGGCGAGGCCAGTTGTCCTGTGTCATAGGATGAAAATAAGAGCAGACAGTGGAAAAAAACTCTTCAGGGATTTATAGGAGAAAAACTGTCGCTCTTGTGGGGGCAATGCGTGGGATTTAGGAGAATAAAAGGTTTCCAACGGGGAGGGAGCATTGCAAAGGTTTCCAGGATCATCACCATGTGGAAGCCGCGTCCTGATTCTTCCTTGCTGATTGCAGAGTCCACCAATGGAACTGGAAAAACATAGGCATCCGTCCAGATCCTCGACAGTCCGCTTTGGGTCGAACCAAGGATGTGTGGGATACGATGTGGTCCAGCCAGATAATAGACGAGAGAATGTATCCCAACATGTATAAGCTCGTGGAAGAGGATAAGGCGTGAAAGGCCATAGTGTAAGGGAGAATTTACTAAGGAGGAACAAGCGTAGTATGTAAGCAAATGGAGAAGTGATTTCCAGACGAGTGCAGTCCAGAGTCGCATTCCGGCAAGCCGATCACCGGGTCTGGAGGTTTGCAACCGAACAGTGCGTCGTTGGCTCTCATGATAAACGTCAGGAAGCGAAATTATGTTCGTGTTTTAACCCTTTAATAAATCTAAAATGCAACGTTATACTTTATCATGGCCCTACGCTCAACCTAGACCCTATAATTATCGCAAACCCTATCAGACTCTAATCTTTTCATCATTATTTTGAATTTCATCAGATAGTTATTTCGAAGTCAGGGTAGGGCAATCTATTCAAGGATCTACAATCGTAGGCCTTGAAGCTAACAGTAAATCAAACCCTACCCCCCCTTAATATTGAACCTAATTTGTCCCGAATTTGGCGCAAAACCACGTGCATTGCGGACGGTTCCTGCCCAGGCGGCCACATAAGTAATCCTTGCCAAAATCTGTGTTGAATTTGCAACTTGCTATGGGAGCCACGTTAAACGGGAACTATTCCCGCCCATTTACGCAAGAACCCAGTTGCCCCTCACTTACCCATCGTCGCAATCAAAAGTATAAAACTGTCGTGAAGGAGGCGGGCAGCGGAATTCCAGCTGAATTAATCCCAATCACTATCTGTTCTCAGGAAGTGCTCATCAACCTAACTGGAAATAAGACCAAGCAGAGCGGCTTATTCAAAATGAGCCCTCGGATTAGGGAGTGCGGAAAAGACCTCGGATCTCTGAGGCGACTGCAGCATGACCCTCGTTTCAAAGGGGGTCATGTTGGACCGCCAGCTGTCAGCCTCCCAGGTCAGCAGAGTTTTAGCGCGTCGGATGGACGCAAGGCGTTAAATGGCCGCAACCGCCCTCCCCTACCCCCTTCCCTCTGCCGGCCGACTGACAAAGCGGGTAAGCGCAGTCGTCGATGTGGTGCGGGACCTAATTTGACGCGTTCCGCAAAGAGATGTCCGCTTGCACGATCTGGTATTGTGACATTCGTTCTGTGTGCACTCCTCGGACCAACCCATTTGATCAGTGTTCGCTTAGATGAACAGACCTTATAATGCCTAGATTGGAGTTTCAAAATTTAAATAGACAACGGTGACTGATACGGCCTCGTCGGCAAAACGAGAGAAAAGGACTGTTCTGACCAAGCTCTAACCTAACTCCCACTTTAAAGAAAGCAACCCTTTCAGCCGTTCTAAAGGAAAATCCAGTTGCCCGTTTTTTACTTGCCTCCCAAATCGGAACTATTCGCCTCGCTGGTGAACGTTCACCGCTCGCTACTGAAACTCATCCATCCCGTTCCGCCTTCGTACTCATTCTCGACCTCCACCAGCAGCCACACAGCGATGGTACATAGCCTTAGAGTAGTCGCCGGTTATTAAGCCCACCTCGGGCCCAGACCAAATTGGGCTTGATAAGCTGCGGGCGCACTAACCGGAGAATCCTAGTTTTTGATTAACAAACGCAGGATAGGCACTATACATTACATACGTACTGTATTATGGGTAGAGCTTCGTTATGCACAAGAAAGGAATGCTGTTTGTCGGTATTTTACGTAATAACAAAAGCGAAAGAATGATTTGCGACACGTTTAAAAAAACGGTCTAGTGTCCGTTGCTTTGGAGGAAACTTCACTCGCAAGTGCTCTTTGATGTCCTACTGCAGGCACCAGAAATTGTCGAATTTTATGAAATCTGATGTCTGTAGACCGCGTTGCAGACGGTAGAGTGCAGCTCTTATCTATGCAACAGTGGGAACTGGCTCTTCGTCCTCCTCCTCATCACCATCATCAACAACAACAACTTCATCACTGGGCTTTGTGGCCGGCGACTGGGCTTATTAGCCGGCGGATTTTGCTATGTAAAATTCCGTCCCAAGCTGATTTGGCCTAATACGCGGCTGAGCCTATTAACCGTGTACTTAATAACCGGCGACTACTGTACCACCAAAGACAAGGGAGACATAAATGGAAATTTCTGACCCCGTAGTCGTCGTCAGCCAGTCATACCCAACCCTAAGTAGTGCACGACGCGAGACTCAAACCCGCGACCGTTTTGATCAGAAGTCTAACGCTCTACCCATTGAGCCACGAACAGGTTGTCTCGCCGGTTTATATCGAGGGATATTGAAACTCGTTCACCGATCGCTAGTGGACCTCACTTAGCCCGCTGACTAGCTGACGACGGCTCAAGATCCAGAAGAGGCCATCCCAGCCGTCTTTACATTCGCCACCAATAATATCTTCCTAAACTCTCAACGTGTTGTGAAGAATTCGGGCGTTGAAGCCCGGTTGAATCGAAGACAATCTCTTTTTCCCGTTCAGAAAGTGCACATCAAATTACCTGGAAATAAGATCAGGCAGAGCAGCTTATTTGACATGAGCCCTCAGATTAGTGAGTGCGGATGAGACCTCGGATTTTTGAGACGACCCTCGTTTGAAAGGAGGGTCGTGCTGGATCGCGAGCTGTCAACATCCAAGGTCATGGAGTCAGATGGATTATAGTGAGAACACGGGGTCTCAAATGGCCTCAGCCGCCTACCCCCTCACTTCTTCTCTCGGTCGGCCGATTGAGAAAGCGGGCAAACGCAACGGCTCATGCGGCGCGACTCTCCATTTAACGCCATGTACAAACAAATGTCCACCTTCGCGATGCGTCTTTCGTCCGTATCGACTTTAAGGAAGTCAAGTTAAGCGAACGAACGTTTTCGATTAATTCATCATCAGGCAATACAGTAATATAAGGGAGGGTAGAGTTAACGAAAGTTTTAGGCAAGCCAATCAGTAGTAACAAGGGGGGAGAGGTGTAAAGGGATCAAGGGAATCAGATTCTAGTCTTAATTGGGGACAGAGAAATGGGGGTGGGGGGATAGGAGGGGAAGGGGAAGGAGTCAGACAATTAGTTAATGTCATCCAGTGGTCCTCGTCTCGGGTTTTGTTGGGGTGTGTGAGGACGCAAGGTGTCAACGTCCTGAGACTGTGTCGGTGGCTTTTGGATGCTTGATGCCGCTGTCTCATCATTGTTTCGAGGCCTAGTAAGAGGCGTGAGGGCAGATTTGGAAAAGGCTTTTGGCCACGGGAGCCTTAGGGTCACTACAAGTGCTTTCTGCGCACATAAAATTGCGTTTGTGAGGTGAATGGCGACTGCTTCTGCCGTCGCAAGTATCCGCTGACGCAGAAACTTAGAGTGTTTAGCCGGAACTTTGTAGACGACTCTAAATGCTTGGTTGACGTCTACCCGATGACCGCTGTCTACCAAGTGAGCCAGAATTGCGCTTGATATCGACTTAGTTTCGCCTCTGTTTAACCACGCAGGGTGATGCTCTCGCATGCGCTTGGATATATGTCTAATCGTTCGACCAATGTAACTTGCCCCACAGGAGCTTGTAAAGTTGTAGATACACATTTATGTGGTCTGAAACGGCAGTCTATCCTTGCCTTCAAGGCGAAGAAGTGGAGTGCTTGAGAACAATAATCTTAACTTTGCTGCTGGATATGTACGCGCGATTGCAGCGTTCAGACGAAGCTGTTGAAGTTCGCTTGCTGGATCACCTTGAAACGGCAATGTAAGAAATACGGTTTTCTTCTCAGCCGTTCGTTCGCTTAACTTGACTTCCGTAATGCTTACATGCGTATCGACTTTGTTAAAATACGTGCTGTGTACAGCTCTGCGGACAATCTGCTTGATCGCTTAGATGAGCAAAACTGGGAAACCTTGAATTTTCAAGGAAAGGCGTCCTTTGGGAAAATGAGTAAGTTTATTCAGTAAATTTTTGACACTGGATCCCCAGGTCGTCGTCAGACTTGAGAGTAATGTGCAAAGAACAGTTAGCGTTTCAAAGTGCTGATACAGATGTAAAGTCATCTGGTGTGGGCGATAATTGGGTGTTAGGATTTGCGCCAATATCGTAATGGGCATAATTAGCAGTCGCAATGGCCTAATGGCTAATTGCAACTGTAATTTGAGTTAGTCCGGGGTCAGTCCTGGACGATTTGACGCAAATTGTAACGCCCAATTAACGCCCACATTACTCTCAAGTATGATGACGACCAGGGGGTCCAGTATCGAAGATTTACTGCATAAACTTACTCATTTTCCCAAAGGACGCCTTTCTCTGAAATAACATTTCTTGGGATGTCTGCCTTTTAGTTTATACGCAACCTCGGATTGTCCTGGCAGCAGTTGAAAGGTTAGGGATAACTGATAAGACCTCCTTAACAGAACAAGAAAACAACTTTTGAGAAGAATCAGGTGTAATCGATGGGACAGCCTGGCGTTTTTGATTCTGACGCGGATCTATCGTGGGAGACGACAGCACAGACATTTGTGGTATCTATAGGATACAGTTGGTAAGCTCCTGCTTACTTATGATAATTAATGACTCCCGGTCGAGAATAACTGCCTGCTTGGGCACTGGTTGTTTGAAGGCTGGCGTGCGGATGGTGGCCATCTGAACTATCATCACCACTTAGGGCTCCCTGGCGCTGGCGTTAGACAATGCGTTGGCATGTGCGTTTCTCAACTGACGACTTGCTTTGGCCCAACTGAAACTCAACACCGAATATTGGTTGGGCAGGTCGTTGCAATTATTCATGGACTGGGGGCCCGTGGACCATGATTCAAGTAGCTTGCGAATCACACGATAGTCACCCCTCGAGAGAATTTCGGTCTCATCAAATGTGAATGTGTGGCCGGGATTATATGGTTCTCGGGGTTAGGGCGGGGGGATTAGTCATCCTTACGTTCCCTCCTCTCTTGCATTACGGAGTCAGCGTAAGAAATAAACGTAAACTGAACTCCCAATCTTAGTCCTAAGCCTCAATCCTACAATAGATGGTAACTTTAACCCAATACTCAACTGTACTTTGCATCAACCTAATTGCTTTCTTTTTCCGGAGATTTATGATACAGACCTGTATTGCGGGCGGCTGCCATCGGAGAATTCAGAAAGAGAGTTGATAGGCTTACGTTAGCTTTTGATAAATTTTCATCGAGCCGATCCATTTATATGAGAACGGGATACAAAATAAAACATCATCGTCTATTCATACAACTTTTGGTGGAACCGGTCCAGGGAGGGGGGAGGGAGTAGCTGACAGGGAGTATGTACGAGTGCATGCAGTTAAGTGACCCTTGGCCATGGTAGGCGTGGAGCTGGCAGGAGCTTTCTGTGTCGATGGTAGCGAGTATGCGAGTTACAGGAAGCAGTTCAGAAGAAGAAGCGATCACTGCAACAAGACAATTATTCTCCTGGCGTTTCAGACTCTGCTGAGGATACCTCATCATAGGTAACCGTAGGATGGTGTGAGACATGCGCAGATTGGGGTGATACATGCACAGATTGCACGGTACATATAGTTTGTAGCGTTCATCCGCATATATAATTGGTAGCTGCTGTAGCCACCGCTTGGAGGCTTACTTGGTGTGGTGATGGCTTGATGCTTCGCTCTCAACTCATTAATTGCAACGATTTTGTTTTCCGTGTCGGATGCAGATGGCCGCTGCGAACTATAAATACTATGCAGTCTGTGCATTTATCGCCCCGATCTGTGCATGTCTCACACTATCCTACGGTTACACACGATTAAGGATTTTCGAGAGAATATAAAACTTCAGGGTTCGTTTGCGCCTACAAGACTGGGGTGACGCGGACCTGGCCATCACGGGCGTTTAGACTGTTTTCCATTTAGTGGAATTAATATACAAATCCATCAGTTTCTTGCAATGTTCTTCGCGATTAAGAGCTTAACTCATTTTAGGCTAATTGTCGTCAGCATTTCCCGGGCAGTTCAGGAGCCATTAAACGCTCAATCCCGAACGGTGATAGGGAAACTGTGCGGAAGCAAACCCCTATTCTGATGGCTTCAGGCTTTAAATGATTTAGTTGCCTTGGCGAGGTAATACCTCGTGGGTTCGCGTTTACGCGAGCAAGTCGGGCGTATCCCTGACCTCGACAAATGTGAGCTCATAGGACGTCGTGCAAATTGTGGTCGTAGCCATGGTAACGCTGAACATCCATGTTTTGTGGATGCAAAAAGACAATGGTTAAGTCCAGGCCTGCATTCTCGGTCTGCTTCGGCTCTAATGGCTTGATGTCAGCCCACAGGATCAGTACCATTTTACACAGTTCTACATGCATATATTTCTCTCATTTTTTTCCTTTCACCTTTGCTCTCTTCGGATCCGTTGATTACGGCTAGCTTATTTAATTGTACATTTTCGAGGGCCAATTTTGAACTGTTTTCGGGTCTGCGACCATAAAAATTTCTCAATCCTGCTCCCAACTCACATACAAGCGCCAACCTCATCTGGCAGATGTCAGCCTGAACTTACTAACTAAAAAAATAAGTTATCTAGGCGGCTGATCACTACCGAAACTGCAAAAGTCCAGCTTTTCTTTCGATTAACGTTACTCCGGACACTATTGTCAGGTCTTCAACTTAGGGGGATACCCAAGAAAGGTAGCGAACCTGCTGTTTCCGCAGTCAACGTGATTTTAATGGATGGATGTGCTTGTTTGACCGTCTCCATTGCTCCTCACACGTTTTATTGGCATCGTGAAAATATAACTTTAAATAACAGGTCCATGAAATGTGATGTTTTAACCATGACCTCGGTTCCTGTGAACGGTTTCTTAACGATTAACAAGCAAAAAGCGAAGCTTGTTTGGCTGCGTTGACACCTTTCTCTCCAGGCCAGAGCTCTAGGACAAACCAAAACGTCCTTATTGCACGAATATACTTGACTGTTCGTCTTTCGGGTGTTGGAATGAGTAAGGAAGAAGATTGGGCCATTTGCTTATTGCTTATTGCTACTCATGTCTCTGATGACGAATCCGCGACGGATATCGAAACGTCAGGCGAATGAACATATTGCCCCAGCGATCGAGTCTTCTTCTTCTCAATTGCTTCCTGAGACACGGATGTTCGCTTGTAGTGGCAAATTTGCTGATTCTCGTTGATGAACGTTCACCCGACCGCTAGCGGAACTCATCCGTCCCATTCTGTATTGGGCCTCAACATAAGCCCTGACAGCCGTAGTATCTGATAGAAGTATAGGCAGATAATATTTCCGGCAAATATAAAGGAGACTAAACGGGCTATTTCTGGTTTCCTAGCCGTTGTCAGCTAGTCATATCCAGGTCTAAATTGTTTAACTCCCGAACCTTAAAGTCGTGACTTTTTGGTCAGAGTCAACACCCTAAACATTAAGCCACGAGCTTGTTATATTTCCGGTTTAGGTTGGGAAATATTGAATCTCGTTGGTGAACGTTCACTTGACTGCTAATGGAACTAATCTATCCGGCTTAGTCTTAGACCTCAACAGAAGCCCTGACAGACGTAGCAGCTGGTATAGGCACATACTGTTGCCTGTTTGGATACTTGACTCTGATCTTAAAGTTCTCGAGGTCGTGGCTCGGGTGGGGCACCCCCTCGATCTGGATATGACCCACTGATGATGGCTAATCAAACAAAAATGACCACGTTAGCCTACGTTGTCTTTGCCGGCAATAGTGTCTGCCAATTTATTGATTATTCCTTGTTTTCGAACTCGTGTATCCTGCATGATGAGCCTGGTTAAATTAAGGATTATTATGTGTCATGTTAGACCTTACTAAAGCACACCCTGCCCGATAACGCTAGTTATTGCGTCCATATGGTGTCTCTGTTGCCCCGTGGCGAAGCACTGGACATCAAAGCCTGGCCGGCCGTGGTTTAAGTATAGACTGTTTCGGTCTAAATACAACCACAGTCTTGCCTGCGAGCCCAATAATCTTAGCGAAATTTAAAGTGTATGACCGTTTGTCATAAGTTACTGTGTTATGGAAACGAGAAGTGCCCACCATTTGAGTCATGGCCGCAGGCCGGCCGCGCACTTCCCAAGCACACGTGACACCCGCGCACACTTGCACTGCAGAAACGTCTGGCAGAGCGGGGAACCACGAATCAGCATGCACGCCAGAATCCCCCTCGCATGCGATTGGTCAGGATTAGTCTTGAAGGACCAAAGCCTTATAATAGGCTGTGGTGGACACGCTAATTCCATTCCGTTGTCTTTGTACCGTCTGGAATAAAGGCTTGCTATCAGAACCGTTCACTTGACTTCTTCTGCCTATTAGTCGGGTCCGAATAAACCGGGCTATAACATACTGTATTTTCCTTTCACTGCACAACCTTGCGGCATGTTAGGCAAGATTTCGTAAACCTTCAAGCGGTACATTTATCAAGTGATAGTTCAACCATCGATTTCAATGAAATTCACCATGTGCTCCGAAACAGTGACGGTGACTGGAGACAGAGGCGAGATTTACGTGAAATAGAAGCGCAGTTGTCTACCTCACTTTAAACCCTCTCTCCGCTTGAACCGGTGCCAATACAAAAGTCCAGATGACAGAGCAGGAATCGAACGTAGGCCGCTTTCACCAATGCAAACCAAAACACCGCTACTTGGCAGAAGTTTCTTGCACTCGTACTACCGCACAATGTATGTACCCTCACCTTCAGTAGGCGTTAAGCAAGACCCAAGGAAATCATGGCAGGTTCTGTTACTGCTATTTCTAATACTACTCGGTCTATCAGGCTGTCCACTTCTTCTCAGTTCTGACTACGGTACCGCTGCTGGAAGTACGTGCCTATACTAAAGTGCCTGCTCTAGTAATCATGCTCACTAAGGCCAGTCAATAGAGTTCCCCAGCATGCAGTCCCAGTCTGCATGAGTTAAATTCGTTAGCTTATGTGTTAAATAAAGCGTTATTAAGTAATAGCACAAGTCCCACCGTACTTTTATGTCACAAATTTTGCCGTCTATAGACTACCTGTAGGCCTACTACTGTATTTATCTACAGCTTGAACTTTACAGAACGTCATAGCCCCTCGATCAAAGCAAGCAGCCTGAATCTGGGTTTGTGCTTTTCCGAATAAATACACGCTTGAGGCCCTTTCACCTCTGTCCATAAAAAGCTGGGTCACATTTAACCACTGCTGGGCTTGGAAACTGCTGCTAGAGGTAACCCGCCACTGATGATAGGGCTAATTTTAGTAATCCTACTTACTAAGACCAGCGGAAATTAGATTCTAGTAACTTCTTCCCATGGTTGTTTGAATAGCGGACTAGAATCCTATTTCTGCAACAAGCATAACATCTGGGAATATGAGCTTACGCGCGTTCCACATTTCATCCCGGCTCATTTTATGACACCGGGCGAGAGTTCACGTACGATAGCCAAGTAATACTGTCTTCAATCCACTTCTATTCACATTTATCAAGTAACCGAAGTGATATAGCCTCTCATCCTAGCACCCAGCCGAGCGACGTAACTGATACGTCATGCTGAGTGTTTTTCTAAATCGCTACATGACCCACAAGGTCCGATCAGACTTCGTGCGCCAATGAAATTTGAATATGGCGGTGCCAGTGAAGTATTTATGGTTGCCAGTTGGGTAAAACAGCTGTTGTTTTTCCCGGCGAACGCCCTACCTGTCCGCCATCTCGACTGGCTAACATCTAGTGCATAGTATTGCCTGCTGAATACCACTAGAAACACCGGTGGACAGTTACTTCAAATAGCATAATCAGCGCTTATCGCTTTGAGTTCCACGGTCTCACGTTTCTCAAAGTCTTTCTTCAGAGATAAAAAACAAAAAACCGTCCCAAAACAGCTGAATATCCATTTTAAGCTTTTGGAATTAGGCCGGAGTCCAAACTGGGTGCAGTTTGAAGGCGGAGCAAAGCTGCGACCTCGGCCGGCTTGAGCCAAAGGTCCTCGGGGGTGAGTTGGGTTCCTGGCCGGGAACTGCAGACGAAGAGGTGACGACAGTCATACGGCGAGACTCCGCAGTCTGGACAGCAGTCGAGTATAGAAGGGTCCAGCTGGTGTTGGTACTGGCGAAGGAGCATGCAGTAGCCACTGCGTAGCTGCGCCAGGGTAATGCGAGTGATCCTCGGGAGATGTCGTTCCGAGGCCGCAATCGGAGGTAGATAGCCACCCAGGAGGAGCGGGGAATGGTAGCTGGATATTGGGTCCACAACTGCTCTCTGGTGAAAGCGCTGGTAGCCTGTCCTGGTGGCGGAGCCATCAACGGGTAGGTCTGAGAGAGACGAGGCGACAGCTGCCTTGTGTAGACCTCGGATGGACGTCCGAACGTTACGGCTAGGCTCAGGAGCGTTGCAACGATGGTGGTTCGGATGGCCAGGTTGTGAACAGGTCCACCAGAACTGCTGGCCCAGGAGTTTGTTGTGTGCGGCGACCGATAGGACAGAAACCTCCACATGAAGGAAATCGACGGGCGACATTTTATAGCAGCCCGTGATCGTGCGGAGGGCGCCATTCTGTGCTGACTGAAGGCGGCGGAGGCTGGAGGAGCTGATTGTGGGAGACCAGATTGATGCCGCATAGGTGAGATGCGGCTTGGTCATTGCATTAAATGTGGTCGGCAGCAACTCTTTTGCGCAGCCCCAGGAAGTGCCCGCGAGAGCCTTGAGGACCTTGGTGCACCTGCTCACTTTGCTTGCGACATCCCTCGCATGGTCTTCGAACGTGAAGAGCGGATATAAACGGACGCCGAAGAGCTTGGGCTTTCGGACCAGCGGTAAAGCCTCACCGTTGCCGATAATATCCGGGTGGCGATTGAATTCCTTCGGATTCAGCGTGAAAACAGTGACGGACGAATTAGCAGCCGAACTCGATATCCCGCGCTGAGTGAGGTAGTCCACAATGTTAGGCATGAATTCAGAGAGGACCTGTGCATCCTGATCAATGTTATGGTGTTGGCAGAAGATGGTGACATCATCCGCGTATGATACCACTTTGGCGGGTGCCGGAGGGAATGGGAGTTCCCGCATGTAAATGTTGAACAGCGTCGGGCTGAGCACAGAGCCTTGAGGAACACTGCAGGTCTGCTTACGGGGCTTGGAGAGAGTGCCGCGAAAAAGGACACTATCGTGGCGGTCACGGATGTATGCCTCCAACCATCGGACCAGGCCAGTCGGGACGTTCAGGGAAACCAAGTCCTGCCGGAGCTGATCGTGGCGGAGGCAGTCAAAGGCTCGCGACCGATCGATTGCGACAGCAACGGTCCGCGAAGCGGGCTTCTGTTGATTGAAGCCCTCGAGGATGGTGTCGCTGAGCTCGAAAAGAGCCGTTAATGTGCCACAACCCGACCTGAAACCATGTTGGTGGTTGGACAGATCCGCTGCAGACGTCAGAATTGGAAGGAGAAGTCGTTCCAAAATTTTCGCCAGTGGACAGAGGAGGGCGACTGGGCGATAGGACGTCGCTTGACTGGGGTCCTTGCCAGCTTTGACCAGGGGAATGATGTTGGACTGGTGCCAGTCATCGGGGATGATTGAAAATAGCTGCCAGGTAGGCAGCCACCTTGGGGCCGATATGGCACAAATGGAAAGGAGCCAGGCCGTCCAGTCCTAAGGCTTTCGAGACTTTCGTTTTCCTGACGGCGGTGAGGATAGCATCGGCCGAGAAGGAAATGTCCGTAGGCGGGGCCTTATGGAGGGGGCGCTGGCTTTTGGGACTGGGAGCCGAGCGGGGTGAGAACAGCCTGTTCCTCTTCGCGGAGATCGTCCTGTTGTTGGAGATGAACTTGCCGTCCCCGAAGCTAATAGACTGGTTGGGTGTGTCAGCCTGGGGCTTGGTCAAATTGCGTAGAAGTTTCCAGGTGGCAGCTGCGTTGCCGCGGAAATTACAATCTGCAACTTTTTCACTCTCTCCGGTGGACCACTGAAACATTGAGACGATATGCTGAGAACCAGTTTGAAAGCACTAACATAAAGATTGGAGGACCACATAATTGTTTAACATCAACATAGCTCTTCTGTCCGTAGACAGATGCGATGAACTAAGTTCTTACCACTAACCCATTAAAGTTATTTGAACTATTCAAGTTGTCCAACGTGGTTTGACACGCTTAAGGCATATATTTTAGAATAAAGGGAAGATTGATAGGTTAACGAGTTTATTTTCCACAGTTCGTAGCGTTTCCGGTCATTATTCGGACTATGCAAACATTCTATAATATGATCAACTTCTCCAACCTCTTTTTTCTACATTTTATGGGTCAAATGATCAGCAACCCCAACATCTGATGAAGCCCACCAATCGAAAGCAAAACTCTTGACGCACACGTAAGTCCAGCCAGAAGTCCATATTTGATCAAATCTTGATTGCATATTCAGCTGAAAATGTTCTGTATAAATTACCTTCGTCCGACGTAACATCTCAATCAAAATGGGGATTTCTGACAGTGTTTTTTAACTTCCCTGAAGGTAAACGAATCAATTTACTGGGAACGAAAGAACTCATCACCCTGAATGAACTTAATTGAAAGAGAAATTTCCTTAACTGAAATGCATTCATAGGAGTAAATCTACTCAGAGGGTCAAAATAACGTCAACAACTAAATGCTAAACTGCCGAGTTAAATTTTGTCCTTACTTTTTGCATACAGAACTCGGCATTCTATACAATTTTCAGCATGTTAACTTCTAGCCCATGTGGAATAGAACCTTCTATTAAGACTTCAGGTGGTCTAGAAATTGGCAAAAAAGGCGTCATGTATACAGTAACAACGTCAGCATCAGCACATGTTATTTTGTGCCCGTGGGATGGATACAGTACACGCCAGAATTCGTGCAGCATGCCAGCAGATGCGTTTTCGTTATTTGGCATTGACTCAGGGTGTGGTTCTGATTATCGTCTAGTCCACTCTGAGGTTAGTTCAGTCATGGTAGGACGCGGGCTTTTTAATGGGTCTTCTGACCACTAACAAAACGTGTGTACTGTAAAAAGTAACTGCGTAAATAGCATGCGTTTTATCATTGTTTTTGACTGCCTTTATAAATTCCAATACATTATATCGAAATCATACAACAAACATTACTGTTCGTACTCCTTTTGGTAGAAAATTAAAAACTCTTTAAATGTTGTACTCAAAGAAAAGGTATCTTTTTGTTGTAAAAAATAATTTTGCAACTTTCTGACTGCTATACTCGAATTAAAGGTTTACAGACTGCATAATGTGTACATCCTGTTTTCGGAAAAGTGCGTTTTCCCCTACAGTTTGAGGAAGAAGTTGCAAAGTTCTCATAAAACGTTGCAAAAGATGTGCAGCATGCTCTAGACAGTATCGGCAGCATTAATAAATTGACGGATACGATGTATATAAATGAACACCTCACAATCGTAAAAAAGCTCATAATTAGAATTATTTCTAAAACCGAAGGATACCCTTTGTTTCAGTATAACATTTAAAGAAGGATTACAAGAAATAATTTTTTTGTGCATGGTTTCGATCGAGTATATTTGAATTTATGAAGGCAGTCAAAATCAAGGATAAAGACACATCATTTAAGCAATTAATTTTACAGTACATGCGTTTTGTTAGCGGTCAGACAGAAGCTCGTTAAAAAGTCCGCGTCCTATTATGACTAAAGTAACTTCAGAATAGACTCAGAATAAGCAATATCACAAACTGAGTCAATGCCGATTGACGAAAGAGCATCAATCTTTCGCATATGTCACAATGTTTCACGAATTCTGCTGGTTATGTTACACAAGCCTATTACAGCGAAGCTTTGGGTGACGAGCAGCGCTATCTACGATAATTTCAGGTAACGAGCGGACCACTCACAGAAAATTTGTGTCGATTCACGAGCTTCCGCTCAGTTAGCAATTTGTCAGTACATATGTACAAACGTGTCCGCCGTTGAGTCTTGCTGCCAGGACGTGAGTCTTTGCTTGCCTACAGCCAATCAGTGAGCTGATGCAGCTTGATTGGCTACGTAAGGCAATCCAAGTGTTTCACATGACAAGCTCGGTATTGGAATTGATTTACCTTGTTAATGGAGTATCCACTGTAAAAATAAGAGCTGTAGCGTCTCCCCTCGCCGATGCGGTTGCTCGACTCAACGTATTGTATTCCCGTTCCGTGTTTCTACGTCTGTGTTAACAGGTTGTAAGCTCACCCTTCCTTTTGTTTGTGCTTGTAGGATGTTCCACAACTTCATCTTCATGGTCTTCAGCGGGGCGCAGGTGGTAAGGTGTATCTCGTATATACTTAAATGTTTTCGTATTAAAAAAATCGAGTTACCTTCTGTTCTATCTGACAGAAACCAAACCCCATTCCACCCACTGAGCAAAGTCTGCTTTTCAATATGACATTAGCAGCTACATGTGACTGTCAACCTCCTCGAACATATTCTGCAGTACCTCTGTAAGGCTATACTATTCTTTCCATTGAACCTCCCAATTCTTCTCTCCCCACACGGAATTGGGTCTGTAGATGGCAGTAGCAAGGGTTTCACTTATTACCTTAAGAAAAGCAATGCCATTGTTGTAAACTTCAAATATACTTTCATTCGAGGCCATCAAGAGAATCCAATTTAGGGCAATATTCTCCTACGCTTCGTCATCACGCAGTTAGATCAGTTGGCAGGAACCATTTAAGGCTTACCCTCGTTTTCCACTTTTCCGTTTGTTTTCACTTCGTATTTCGAATTGAGCGCTCACATTGTTAGGCTACATTGGTGTACTTAAACAAGCTAATAGCTAATAGTGATCGCCTCCCGTAAACTGTTATCTCTTATGTTCGTGTACCTCGCGAGCAACACCCGTCTGTCTATCACCCCCGTAGTGCTGCTATGGTCAAATTTTTAATCGTTACTCTATTACCGATTGAGATGAAGGTTGATCGATCACTTGCATTTTCTCATTTATGCTACAACTCATCATCTGAGGCCCGATGCAAATAGTGTATATATTGTGTAGACGGGAGACAGGACAGAAAATGTGACCAGGTTACATCTTGGACAACAACCCATACTGAATAAGATACTGTCAGAGAAGACCATTCCTAGCCCATAAGTCGTCACCAGCAAATCATACCCAACCGCAGGTGCTGCCACTCCTGAGGCTCGAACCCGCGGTCCGTACATGATAAGTCCAGCGGTCTAACTAATTGTCCCTCGGTCTGGTTTTATTGCTGGTTTGGATTGGGAATATTTACATTGGGGGATGAACGCTCTACGATCGGTTACGGGGTTAACATGTTTTGGTCTGCCTAAGAGCTCGATCTCGAGTGTGCCATCAGCCGCTTAAGGGGCCGATGGGCATTGCCGACAAAGACAAAAGAGAGGGAGAGAGGATGAGCGTTTCTCGCTCGTTAGACGTCATCAGTCAGCCATACCCAGCTCCAGCTGTTGTCACCCTTGAGGATCCAAGCCGCGACCTGTTGTTTAGAAGTGAACTATCCTATGCTCTTTGACCACGATATCATATTATTTTTAAAAATATTAATGCATAATTCCTTAATTTATTCTCCTCCAAAGGGCATTTTCGCCATACTGACAATACTTATGGCCTCCATGCAATTGGTGTTTATTCAAGAAAAAATCCTAGAGAACAAATTCCGCGATGAGCAGATTCCCTACACAAGTAGTCTGATTGAAACGCTGGCCATATTTAACCGCGAGCGTGATGGTGAGTTTTTTATTGTCTTGGCAGCTGACTAGATACCCATTTAAAAGCATCGTTTCACACTGCATGGTGGCCTTCTTATCATCAGATACTCCCTTATTCGTTACTTGTCTTACTCATCGTCAGTTACACAACATTCCTATTATCGCGGAAATTATAAGGTGCATGACATGGAAGTAGGTCGACGGGACATGACTTTTAAGGGCCAGACCCTAGATTTCGATGAACATTTTCGTCGAAGACAATCAACTGCTGCGGAATAACCACGGACATGTCCATTCTGCAAACAAGTAGCACTGCAAGTAGTGTGAATTCTATATGATGATGGTATAATACCGTACTTGACATGAATTCTTAATTATTTCCTTGATTATTATCTGGAGGTCATATGCTAGAAACCGCAAAGAGAACGTTGGGGGATCTACTGAGTAGCCGAACCCCTCGTTGCTGTGTCATGCGTCACCAGAAACATCGGCGAAACACGTGTCTGGGCTTTTAGCTAGTATCTATGCGGAAGTACGGTATACGTTCTAATGCCATACATAGGCAGAAGGACGTTACCGACAAAGATATGGGATATGAGCATTTCTGGTTTATTTATCGTCATCAGTTAGCGATACCCCATTCCAGTGTTGCTGTTGGAATTGCTGCTACACTCGAGTTTCGACCTTGCGTCTCTCCGGTCAGACGCCAACGCCTTAACCATTAAGCTTTCGAGCTCACAGTCTTGTCGGTATTAGATAGGGGAAATGCAGTAACAGATACGCGAACACTGATGTGGTAAAGGACACACTAATTAAGAAGAAAATAGCTCCCATCTTTACAAAAAGGCTCTTCCATTTAATTCAATATCTAGGGTTGCCTTTTCATTATATATATATATATATATATATATATATATAAATATGGATCTTGGATGATCACAAGTGGGAACATAAGTGCCTGCGTCACAATACTGTGGAGCATGCAACGCCCAATACGGTGGTCAAACTGTTGTGCGTGTATATGTTCCGACCTGACCACCAGTCGATTTTGTCACTCACTATACTGACAGTCTAGATACTAGCTAAAAGGCCCAGACTCGTGTTTTGCCGGTATTCTTCCGCTGCTTGACACTGCTCCGAGGGGTTCGGCCCATCAATGGTTCCTCCAGTTTTTTCCTCTCTGCTCTATGTTTGATATACCGGTTTTGGAAGCTCAGCTTTTTAAATTCCTGAGAAATTACTTTATGTTCGCGCTATACATCAGTATATTGAAGGTCGATAGGGGCAAACCGAAATTATAAGTGTATATTTGGGCTGAAGGCCGTCAACCCCTGTGAAATATACACCTGCTGCCATGAGAAATTCTTAGAAGCATATATTAATTATGTTATTTGCCAAACAAGCTAGGTACTAGTTTAAAGGCCAAGTTGATTTATTTGCCTTCCAGCTCGCAGCTGTATCTTTTGCGGTCAACAGATTAGCAACTTCAAAGCGGTAGTGCAACTTAATGAACACTTTTTCTTTCCTATTTTTGTACCACCTTCAGCGAACCTAAACTACACCCTGCTTGCAGTCTGGCTACTATCTTGCCTGCTCTACCTGGTAGCCTTTGCTGGCCTGCTGTTTAATTGGAACAAGAAGCGGCAAGCCTTCCGCAATAGTAGCAGTGACGATCTGACGAAGGATGCTGATGATGCCGATGTGAACGTGCAAGTAGCGAATGTAGACGGGGACAGAGGAAACCACTCGGCTGCCATCTTTGCTCGACGAAACCAGTCGCTCCATTTGACTGTAGTGGTAAGACGCTGGCCGGGCAATAAATTTTCTACCTACATCGTGCGTTAAGCACGCATGCCAACGTTGTAACACAAAATCCGCATACTTGTTGTTCCGCTCGACAGACGCAATTACGGCCGCTGCACAATAACCTTAGCGTCACTGTTCCAGGACTCTAAGTTACTTTTGAAACTAAACTCCTCACAGGCAGGAAAATTGCTGGTCGTCCAAAATTTTGAGAGTCGTCCTTCCACGTTTCACTAACTTTGCTCTGTTTATAGCGTGCTACATCAACTCACTCTTCCGATGGGGGAAATTATCCGACAGAATTAGAATTCATTTTCAAAATATTTCCTCAGAGTGGATATCCGAGTAACTTTGTTCGTTGATACATGTGACAAAATCAGTACAAGGAAAAGGGTAATTTCAGAGCTACAACCACACAGACATCACAATCAGTCACATAACGAATCGATCTGAGCTTTTTGAAAGACAGTAATGGAGATGGCATACACAACTATCATACATGTATAAAACTACCTTGAACTCGCAGTTTGTACACCCTACGGTCCGGGAGATGTTGTTTTCACGGAAAAGCAATTGTCTTCCAGTTAAGGTGCGGTCTACTCGGACCATACTGGAAAATATGTCCGCTCGTATGCATAAACAGCAGCTAGTAGTGAAGAAATAGGACTATTTATTTCTGCTAACTATGCACATAGTGGACACAGGACCTATATATATATTTATACGCAGGGACACTCACAGCATTGGCGCCTGCCCAACAGGGATGTTCCGCCGGGTTCCTCGAAACATTGCACTAAAACGAGGCACCTATTTATAAGCATATCTTATTAGATGTCACAGATAAAATTTTCAAAGTGAAATGGAAGCTCGTAGAACCAAGAGCGGCCAGGTAACGGAGTCCATTGGACGCTTATTGGTCTAAGCCTTGACCAATCATAGAAGCCTTTGTTAGACACGGTTCAAAGTTAGCTGTTTTGATTGTTACTGAAGGCGCTCAGTAGGTATGATTAATCACTGCCTACATCTGCCTGAAGGGCCTTGAACCGAACACCATTCACCGACCAATAAAACCAATGATTACTTAAAAAAATACCTTATCGCACCTTATGTTGCAGCCAGTATTTACTCGAGGTAAGTATTAGTCTCACAAAACTCCGGTCTTTGGGCTTATTGCAGGCAGATGATTTTGCATTAATTTTTTTGCCCTACGGAAAACTTCACTGAGAATGAAAAGCTGTTTGTTTTTTTTTCCTCTTGTAGATTATGGCCATCATTACAGTTATACTATGCATAATCGGCCTGATCCTGCTCTTTTCTGTATTCCAGGTAGGTACCTTCATTTTTGTCACTCATTCTGTTGCTTTGTGATTTAAAAAGAGGCTGCCAGTTAGGTTACACAATACGGTTTATTTTACGTGAAGCCCACAGTCAACCGAAAGGAGCGTTCGACTGATATGGTGCTAAATTCACTGCAATAGCAGGCTTGCGGATTGAGTGCACTTTTTGTAAATACTTTACACACGCGCTGTGCCTCTGGATAGGAAAGACATCCTTTTAGTAATATTGGCCAGTTGATGGGGATATGGCTGAGTCCCGCTGCTCTGGGAACCTCCTGAAACTCCGCATTTCTGACACTCAGACCCTCACAATAACGGATATGGAGATTTGGCAGTTCAGAGCAATTCTATGTTAAGAAGTAATGGGTATACTTGAGGAGGTTTGATAAGACAGATGAACTTGCGTCTAAGTTCAGGAGGGATACCTATTTCTGCATTCTATTCTTTACCTTATTAAAACCCATATTGGTAAAGGAGATATATGGCCGATCACTGGATTATGTAGGCTTGGGCGCCCAAGCCTACATAATCCCTCGCTTCTCATCCTTCTTCCCTTCTCCTATGACTTTTTAATTGCCCATCCCTCCCACCATAACTATTACTTGCTTTATTGACGATTCTATTTCTGTAAATATTTCCACACAACTTGTCGATCTTGCCTACTTGCACTGGCTAGCACAGCCCTCAGTGGCAAGTCGGCAGCACACACAATTATTGATTTTCTGCACGTTCAAAATTGTAGTTATTGTACACACGCCCCGAGTAGCTTCCACATTTGTTGCTGTTTCTCCACCTCTGACGATGGGCTCTTGTAAGAGATCGAAAGCTCAGGAAAAAATAAATTTTATTCCAGTGATCGACCATATATCTCCTTTACCAATAGAAATTCCTGGAATACGAGTATTCTCTCGCATTCGTTAAACCCTTATCCTACTGATGCCTGAATTTATTGTAAGGCTACCATAAATTGCTTCTTACCAGAGTTTGAAACAACAGAAGGTAGTGACCTGAAATGGGGTTTCAATGGGAAAGTACTATGTAAACGGGGACTGTACTATCGATCAGCGTGCGACAAAATCCTTTTGTACGTCTGCTTTGCCCTTATCTATGAGGTTCAGAACGTTCACAAACATTTCTGCCAGTGGCAGACGATGAGCGTACTGAAACATTCTGACCTACGACGTAGCACGCAGTGATTGGTCGCTTCCCTGGCCGTAATGCGTTCGCGGAACTTCTCGAATATTTGGACCGCACGCACGAACAGAAGATGTCATGCGTGGTTGAAGCGCACGCTGATTGGCTGTGTGGTTGCCCCTGCGTAGTGTCCAGCTGGTTTAGCCTGTTCCGGCGCCTTTTTTTTCGCTGCTCTAATAAATTCGCAGGCAGTTAAAGAAATCTTACAGGCGTACAGGGCCTTACACTATTACAAGCGATCACATCCAGACGCCCGCCGTAATTAATTGGCCCAACATCCTTCATACTCACCCAACTTTTGGTGCTGACGTGGCCATTTGGCGCCCAAGCCTACAAAATCCCTCTCCTCTCATCCCCCTTCCCCTCTCCTTTGATTTTTCAATCGCCCATTTCCACCCACCCCTATAACTATTGCTTGCTTTTTGGTTGACGATTGTATTTTTGTAAATATTTTCACCCAACATGTCGATCTTGCCTACTGGCACAGGCTAGCACAGCCGACAGTGGCAAGTCGGCGGCACAAACACACAATTATTGATTTTTACGCGTTCAAAATTTTAGTTATTGTACACACGCTACAAGTAGCTACCCCATTTGTTGCAGTTTCTCCACCTCTGACGATGGACTCCTGCAGGAGCCCGAAAGCTCAGGACAAAATAAAATTTGTTCCAGTGCTCGATCGTTTGTCTTCTTCACCAATAGAAATACATGGAATGCGAACATTCCATTTCATTCTTCCTTTACTCCCTTGATAACACTCAAACGAATAATAATTTTCGGTTTTTAATAAGTTTTCTGAAAATGAGATTTTTTCACAAGACATTATTTATTTTACACACCAACAAGATGTGATTTCATCTTCAAATGCGGGTGTTTAGGCTGTTAAATTTCATCTCCTCTAATCGGACGTTCGAGTCATAACCTTATGTTTACCGTAATCCTACTGGTCCTTGAAGTTAATATAAGGCTACCTGCATCACAAGGGGTTCCTACCCCCGCTCCACAGCTCACACGTATAATTAATGACTTGTCTCTCATTTCTTATAAACCGAGATTCACAAATAGGATTTAAACAGGAAGGGATAATTTATATGCTGTTGCTACAGCGATTAGCGGGCGGCAAATTCCCAAGTCTTGTAAGATAAATCAGGTCGGCGGTCGGCCTTGTCAACCGCCTACAACAACCACACTTCCCACAAACGTATTACATAAGCAGTATGCAGTTTCCAGTCGTTTTTAGTGCCCTTATAAATTCAATTGCGTTTAGAAGAAATTGTACCCAAATCTTCGCATCTTCACATTTCCCACTCAAAGAAAGAATTTGTTTTTAATAAGGTTTCTAAATATGAGTTTGTTTATACCAGGCTGCATCGATTATAAACACGAACAGGATGCGCTTTCAGAAGTAGAAGATGCAATCTCTGAAACAAGAAGTCTAGTCTTCTGACGTTTCGGATTCTGTCGAACACCTGTCATCAGAGGTTGCCGTAGAAATTGGGTGATACCCGCACAAGTTAGGGTGATAGATGCACAGGTTCTCGACAGAATCCAAAACATCGAACAACTGGACTTCTTCTCTAGGCAATCGCATCTTCTACTTCTGAACTGCTAACTGGAGCTCGCCTGCTCACTTCTAGAAGGTGCCTTCATCTGCCAGTGTGTGCTTTTAGGTTGTACGAGCTCTTAATCTGGCATTGGAACTGGTAAAATTCGTGCTTCTTTTCGGCTCAGCAATCACCTGCATCACACAGAGAGAATACTTTCGAATGTGCTTATCTCAGCTTGTGCAAAGCCTGAGTTGGCGTCATCCATTCGCGCAGAGTATTCACGGTGTGGCGGTGTGTGACCTCGTTTGGTTGCTTAAGGTCGTGCGACGCTTGCTCGGAGGTCAGTCGCCACCATCAAGCACAAGCGAGCGCACACGATTAGACAATCCGTCTGGTAGCGATCACGTGAGCCCTCAGCCACCCTCCCACGCCTCCTATCCAGCGTTGTTACTTTTGCTTTCATCTATTGTAGGCGCCCCGCGAAAGCTCAATTCAAGGCCTCTGTTATCCCTATAGTCTCACGGTCCACAGTTATTTTGATGTACTGGTTCACTGTAAACTTTCATCGCAAATCACACACGATGTGCTCACTCATTTTGAATGTTATACAGTGGATCTCCACGGAACTATTCGAATATTCCTAGTAATCATTTCGTATTTATTCAAAAGAGTTTGGACCTCTCAAGCAGCTGATCTCAAGCTTTCTCAGGAAGTAGATTCTTTCCTAATCTGTCCCGTTTTAAACCGTGCACATATTCGTTATTTGAATACCTGCTTGCCACTCAGGGTTTGTTTTACTGTACCAGATCGATTTATCGATCGATCTGTTTGAGTTTAATTGGGACAACGACACACTCAAAACAACTGGCAAAGGCACCAAATTAGCGCACGAACCACATCACTGAAAAATTGGACGTTTTAAATGCCCGATATCTGTGGTATACGAGTTAGTACAACTGAATAGAGAAAACTGGTAGTCCTATTAACCTAATCACTCTTTAATTGCCGTATAATTTTAGTATGCGAACGAAAGCTCAATGGAAAGCTTGCTGAGCGACTATGGAAAGGACTCCGATGACGGACGGACTGCAGATACAATCTGGAACTTTACCATGGCCGTAAGTAGTAAATAGTGATAGTAGTGATATACTTCCTTTACATTCTGCATTACTCAATCTCCACATCAGATTCAAGTTTTTTAAATTTCATGTCCATGAAATAATCTGCCAAGATCCGCAAACAGCAAGCGCGATCGCTTGAATGAAAGTTATGCACGTCTGAAATTCCGTATTTTATTCTTAAACACATGATCAGAGTCAGCAATGCGCAATGTTAACGGAAGCAGGGGAAGTACAGTACCTATTCGACATAGATGCCACAAAACCACAAACGTCGTACACATTTTGAATTTCCGCGCTAGTTTTAACCAATGACATCACGTGGGTTGTTGGTAGTTGACACGTCATTTACCGAGAAGAACTACACGCGATCACTGGGGCAAGAACGTGATTGGTTTCATTTAACCCTTCATCAGGGGGTTGAATTCTAAAATATTTGACTAGTTGTTATGGAGAGGAGAAGTGCACGCCATTTGAAACATATCCACAAGAGTCATCAGTTATCCCGAATGTTGAGTCTGTGAGCGAATCCGGGTGATCCAGCCGACTTCTTCCTGTAACTGGCATATCCACTTGTGGGGGAACCAGTACTTTTATTGATGGATTATGGATCGGAGAAAATTGGACCAGACAACCGTTGACTTACGCGATTATAATTTCGTGCGAGAACTGCGGCCTTGTTTATGTCGGAGGAATGGCCGGGTTCAGTTGAGTGTGTCGTTCCAGCTCACTGCTGTTACTGCGTGTTCGGATATCCGTGCCCTTAGTGATCGCCAAGTTTATCCAAGGTAGTTACGTTGACTGCAGCCGCACCAAATCTGGTAAACGACCTTAGTGGTTTCCTATCTTCCCAAGCGGTCTTTTGATCGCCTTAGTTAATCCCGAATAGTGGCCTGCCGTCTGTGTTCACCTGTGACGCCTGGTGACTTTTCTAGAAGTTCTTTACATACGAGTGTCTGAGAAAGCGGGAAAATGACGTCTCTGTTTCTGGCCTCCGGCGTCACAACAAAAATACCCACATTTTCCTTCTATCTTCTCCCTTCCTAGTAATTTCTTGTTCACCTTCGTGTTCTTACTTCCTTAGACCAACGGCATCTGCTGTGCCATGGACGGTGTCATGGACTTTGCAAACATACCCCAAGGATCCAGTAAGCCAACCGTTGTCGAATTCATTTGTCTATATGATCTTCTTATTTTTAGGGGTAAATTTAATATTTAATGCTTTATTCTACGTTTAAACTCTTTAGTTATAGGCAGTAGCTGTATATTTTAGGATATGCACACAGTATGGTTCAGAACTCGTGCAAAATGCCGACATATGCGAAAAATTGATATTCACTCACTACTCGGCATTGTGTTAGTTTGTAATACTGACAAATGTATAGGCTATTCTCAAGTTACTTCAGTTACGAGCTTCCTTCTGATCGCTAGCAAAAACTATGTACTGAAAAATGGCTATTTAAGTAGTATGCATCTTGACTGTCTTTATAAATCCAAATATATATTATGGAAAGCATGCAGGAAAGCAATCTTTCCTGTACACAAACGGTGGCACGTTACACGTTCATTAAATTTTATACATGAATAAAGCATATCCTTCTTTTTTAAGATAATTCTAATTATGTGATTTTTTACGATTGTGAGGTGTTCATTTATAATACAGCGTCTCCGTTAATTCATTAATGCTGCCTATAATATATACAGCATGATCCACATCTATTGCAATATTTTGTGAGAACCATGTGAGATCGTCCTCATATTTTGAGGCAAAAGCGTACTTTTCCTTAAACAGGAGGCACACAGCGCGCTGTCTGTAAAACTTGCATTCAGGTGCAGCAGTCGGTAGGCTTCAAAATTATTCAGTAATTTATCAACTTTTTTAAAACCGAAAGGTACTCTTTCATTTCTACCAAAGGAGTACCAGAAAGACTTTTTTCGTGTATGTTTTCCAGAAAATATATTTAATTTATAAAGTCAGTCAAAATCAAGCATAACATACATACTATTTAAGTAGCCACTTTTTGCCGTACGTATGTTTTGTTATAGGCCAGATTAAAGCTCCTTCAAAGGCCGATATCACAGCCTGACTGAAATGACCTGAGAGTAGACTACATTATATTCAGTATTATAATCTTTCCCAGTGTCTTGCAAATGTCGACAAGATGCAAGTATTCTGAGACGTACGGTAGAAAACACACCCTATAACCATTGTCGCAACTGGTTTCCATTTGCAGTTGTGGAGTGTTTAGTGTTTGTAAAACAGAGAGTCTATTCGCTAGGATAAGTTTCTAGCCTGCATAAATTCCCGAGACGGCCTGCCAAAAGTACTTTGGTTTTCTGTCTACGACCTTTGAAGGAACCACTACTACAACTAGTAAACTGGATTGTTTCAAGACTGTAGGGCCAATCAAGATTTGAAAATGACAAGATACCGCCTTCGCAAAAGTAAGCACACTCGAACTCTAAAAGACTACTTGGTGAGAGTACCTTTGCTCTCGATATGTTGTCATCTAGCGGGTAAATTTGCACAGAGTGCAGGTCGAAAGAAATACGAGCGTACTCAAAAGAAATGAATGCATTTAACTTTCCAACACGAGTAGGAAAGGGGATATGTGCGAAGGATACTTAGAAGCCGTCTGTATCCATGTTTTTAGATCTTGTGTGCATATGATCACTTTGTGCTAGTACCTTATTTGATATGACCAAAAGGCGGTTAACTGCATGCAATTTTCTGTGCCTGTTTTGGTTGTAAATGAGCCTAATTATCCCCTTGCACTTTTAACCTGCTGCTTGTCTGAACACTGTTTACTATCTCAAATATCGCATATATTTTAGTAAACCCCGCAATCATATAAGCATAAAAGTTTGATGCTACTTTTTAGAACCAAAGTCTGCTGGCCAACTAATCCTTTAAAAATTGAGAATATTATTTAGATGTAGGATATATGAATTTTAATTTGTGAGAGAAAACTGATCTTCGCAGCTGGCTTCTCGCGGACAGTGCCGGATTGGTTAAGCGCACAGGAATACTACTTGTACTTGTACTTGTAACGGCATTCACCTCGGGCGGGTTGAGCCGGCATCAGTTTTGACGTTGACTGCATCATGAATCACAGCTGTCCAGGCGCGTCGATCTTGCGCCTGTTCACACGAGAGCACCATCCATTCACGGTTCCACTGGCGTAGGCCGTAGACGCATGGGCCGGAAACTGACGACAGATCCTGCTTGACCGTTGCTGTCCAAGATTTCAGCTGCCCGCCGCGACGTTTGTGCCAGGTGGGGGGAGGCGTCGCCACAAGCAGGTCACGAATCAGCTCACCATCATCACGCCGGGACGCATGCCCGAACCACCGAAGTCGTCTCTGAAGCAGGAGTGGAGGGAGAGCGTCCAAGTGACAGCGTCGGCGGAGATCGGAGCAGCGAATTCGGTCGACGCGTCGGTGACGAAGGATGCGGCGTAGGCAGTCATTGTCAAACACCTCAAGGCGCCTCATGTCCTCAACACGCATAGGCCATGTCTCTCCGCCATAGAGCAGGATAGATCGAACCACTGCTTGGTAAACACGGGACTTTGTGCGTAGTGATATTTCCCTTCTATTCCATAGAGGAGCGCACAGTCGGTAGAAGGCAGATCGGGCACGGTTGACGCGTGATACAACCTCGTCGACACCTTGACCCGTTTCCGTGACCAAAGAGCCTAAGTATCTAAACGATTCGACCTTTTCGAGAGGAGCGCCGTCGAGAACAATAGGAGTGACAGATGTAGGGGGCACACAGGAGAGCATGACTTGGGTCTTAGTCGCGTTAAGGCGTAATCCGATGGATCGGGCACACTCATTAACCTTGTCCAACGCCTGCTGAACTGCATTACAGTTGTCGCCAAAGAGGACGACGTCATCAGCGTACGCCAAGTCAGTCACCCATTTCGAGCGATCAAACTGCACTCCCGGGAAGTCATCCAGTGCTTTGGTCATGATCCAGTCCACCGCATAGTTGAACAGGGTTGGTGAAAGGGCACAACCTTGGCGGACGCCCGTCCTGACGCTAAAGGTTTCCGTGTCACCGTTCTGCGTCCTCACCCGTGTGGAAGTGCCACGATAGTATGCCTGCATGAGATTGAGAAGCTTAGGTGGTAGGCCGTCCGTCCTCATTATGTTCCACAGCGAACTGCGATCAACAGAGTCAAATGCGGCAGCAAAGTCGATGAAGCATAGAACAGTGGGTTGTTGGTGACCCCATCTCAGTTCCAGTACACGGCGGAGATTGAAGATCTGGTCGGTGCAGCCACGACCTGGACGAAATCCACTCTGGTTTGGGCGGTTGCGCTGGTCTCTCGCAGTTTGGAAACGTTTGAGAAGAAGAGACGTGAATGTTTTCGCCGCTTCATCGATAAGGCTAATGCCTCTGTAATTTCTGCACGCTCGTCTGTCGCCTTTTTTAAACAAGGGGAGGATCACTTCTTTTCTCCAGTCAGAGGGCACAACTTCGCTGTCCCATATCTTGGCAAATATTTTTTGTAGCCAGGGCCCAATAACCTCGGGTGCACATTTAAAGAGCTCCGGCGGGAGGTCATCCTCATCAGGTGCCTTGTTGTTGCGTAGCCTCAAGAGAATGGAGACAACTCCCTCTACACTGGGTGGCTCTGTGTTGCACTCATACAGATGGTGGGGATCGTCCGCATTGGGCGACAGGTCAGACATCACAGGGGGATCATGGTTAAGGTGGTCACAGAAATGCTCGCGCCATCTCTCTAACCGGTCATCGATCTTAGTGATTACAGCACCGTTGCGATCCAGTAAAGTCTCGGTGGTGTTCCCCGAACCTCTGCTGGCCTGCTTTAAGAGTCGGTAGAGCTTGTGGGTGTCACCTCTGGTAGCTGCTCGCTCCGTTTCCGTGGCAAAGTCGCTCCAGTAGGCGTTCCTATCGGCTCGGATGGCCCCTGTCGTTTGGCGCCGCAGCTCTCTGTAAGTGGGGGAGCCAGTGAGTCTGGCTCGGCCGGCCTCCTCAGCTAACTCAAGCGTGGGTCTAGTGATCCAGTCGCGATGTCGCCGTCGGGTTTTGCCCAGATGGGTGTATGCCAGCTCTGACATCGCGGCCTTCAGGGACTGCCACGCGGGCTCTGGGTCCGCTCGGGCGTCAGGGTACAGGCCGTCGAAACGGTTCTGGAGTGCTAAGTGGAAGGCGTTGCCAGCAGAGGACTTCAGCTTTGCAACATCGATCCGCTGTGGTCGGGAGGGTCTGTGAATAGCTCTCAAACGCAAGCGAAGGGTTGTCCGCTGTAGGACATGGTCCGATGCATGAGCGTTTCCTGTATCAGCACCGCGGTAGGCTCGACAATCTAAGACTGAGCTGGCCCAGCGTGCTCGGACAAGGATGTGATCTATTTGGGCCTGGGTATGCCCGTCATTTGGGTACCAAGTGACAAGGTGTTGGCGCGGATGATCAAAACGGGTGCTTGACACAACGAGGCGGTTAGACGATGCGAAGTTGACAAGGCGCTCACCGTTGGCACACTGCGCTCCGACAGCAAATTTGCCTACCACATGACGGGTTCCAGCGTCACACACACCTGGTCGGGCGTTCCAGTCACCAGCAATGACGTGTAGATCGCTTCTTGCGATGCGGTCAGCTGTTCGCTGGAGGTCACCGTAGAAGTCATATTTTATGCTATCATCAGCAGCCAGAGTAGGCGCATATACCGAGATGATGGAAACGTTGACTGGGGCACTTTTCAAACGGACCCAAGCGATCCGCGGTGAGACAGCCTCCCACTCTAGCAGACTCGAGTGAAATTCATCGGCCAAAGCTTTAGCGACACCATACAGGCCAGAGTTGTCGGACACACCACTGTGAAAGAGATGGTACGCAGAGTCAGTTCTTGGTACTTGCAGTAGTTTGTGGCCAGTGCCAGGTAGGCGGACCTCAGAGAGACACGCCACACCAACACGGTATTCAGAAAGGGATTTGGCTGTTAACAATTGGGCGCCTTCATCCCCCAAAGTTTGAACATTCCAGCCTGCAATTCGCAATCCGGCATCAGCTCGCAGATTTAACACCCTTCCCGCGATGCCAAGAGGATGGGGCGCGTCGGTTCCCGCGGACGCCGTAGCAGAGATCGTATGTTGCGTATAGTTGTGATTCATGAAAGTGTAGAAAGTCAAGAAAGTCAATTCCGTGTTTCGAGGAGAAAAGGGGATTGGCGCTAGGTCCCCGGTCTTGCTCCCCTACCAGAGCCCCGTTAGCCAAGCAAAAGCAAGTTTCCGGCGCGCACCAGCTTGGAGGTGGGGTTGGATTTTACGCACCTATGTCTTATGGTTTCTAATGAAACCTCCTCGACTTTTCCTTTACGCTTGCAGGTTCTGAGTATTGATTGTATTCGGATCACTACAATCATCAGGTAAAATGTCAAGTCGCCAATACAAGCGAGCATGAGAGTTCCAGGAAGTAATTGCGAAGAAGACGGCTCGATCGCTGTGACAATACTTTTATTCGCCTGACGTTTCGATATCCATCGCAGATTCATCATCAGAGACATAGTCAGAGAGCAATAGCTGATAGGGTAGCACATGTACAGGAGTTTGCAGTATTTATAGGATACAGCAATTACTGCAAACATACGTAGACAGTTTACCTTCAGTAGTGTTGGTCTGTTGAACGGCATGCAAGCTCTGGCCTGCTGACCTTACATCGCGCGTGGTTGGCTCGGGCGTGATGATTGCCCGGTCATCTGGTCCTCCAACAGCTGCCTGCATAGTTACATGACGTTTGCTATGGTCGTGTGTAATCGCATGCGTCGGCACTTGCTGTTATAATGACGAGTTTAGCGTCGCTAGCGTTATAACGATGACATCTGACGTGTGTCATCGTCTAATTACACCATGTTTAAATTCCCAAGGAAGAACACATTAAGAAGTGCATAATTCTTGCATCCGCCCGGAGGAGGGTTGATTGTGTACAAAACCCGGAGGAGCTGTCTCGGGTGGCTGTTGCCGCTTGTTGGTCTCCAGCGCACTCTTTGTCCCGCCTCGGAAGCTAGCCCCGGCATTGGGAGCAGACTAGCGTGTCCTCGCTATCCGGGTGTGTGATGCAACTCTCCCTGTGTCATGGTTGACGGTGTCTTAAAAGAGAGTGTCAATTGCACGTTCGCCTGTAGCCTGATTGGTGCATTGGGACGACTGCGACTAGTGGCGCGCGCGAGCAAGCGCCTGCATCTGTGTCCCCTCCAGAGGTTAAGGCCATCTGGCGTGGACAGTCATCGCCTGTATGCGGTCAGAGATAACAAACGAAAAAACTTGGCTAGGCTCGACGCGTCAGGAAAGCCTCCAAATGTAGCTAGCACTAATATCCCAACACTTGCTATTTCCTCCCCGTTGTATGCATCTGCGGGTGTTACTAAACCTTTTATGGTCCATGTGGGCAGTGTCGTCTCGTATGCAGCTTATCCTCGGTGTCGGCAGCGCAGTCTATTCGGGGGCAGTGGAATACCGCCTTTTGTCCGCAGACTCCTATTTAAGGGCAAGCAGTATTTGTGCCCTACGTCTCTTCTCATTTTTCCCTGTGCGGGATACAGCCGTCGTGTGATGCTGATGACCTCAGGGTGGCTCAACCTGGCAGCGGTGTGTCGTGTGCGCGTAACTGTTTGTGCCCCCTCCTGTGATTTCGGCGCTTGAAGGTCGCGCCTAACCTGGCTCTTTGTGCAATGGCGCTATCGCGCGGCGTTTTCTCCTTGTCATTCTCTTTCGAAGATGGCTACAGTTTTGACTCATCTTCTGTGCCGTCCTAAAAATGTTGATGCAGTAGGCATTCAAGAAGGAAGTCGGAGAGCATAGTTGCCTGTCCGCCACAGGCTTCGCCTGGGTAAGCTATCCTCAGAACATAACTTTGATCCAGAGATTGGCCCTTACTTGAAACTTAAACTCACCTTTAAACCTAACTTTAAGTCAATCAAAATCCCTAAACATGGCCCAAATTTTTTTGTAATTTTGTGCAAAGCCGCAAATTAATCCTGTCCGGGAGGCCACATAAGTTATCGTTACTAACAAAATATTGGTCTGAAAGTACTGGAAGGCAGAAAACGATTGACGCAACGATGATTCAAGCAACGGAATGCGTTGAACTTAGTTTTTATAGAGGAAAAACCTCATTAGTCATAAAAACCAACTGAGCAGCGGAACCACTGAAGCTTCCCTCAATTTTTTTGACTGCAGCAATATTTCTTCGTCTGCAATGGAATAATACCAGAGAAAAATGAAACACCTCTGAGAT
>JAYGXS010000008.1:30502267-30600598 GCA_036362985.1 Ligula intestinalis
CGCGTCATCCGAGGAAAGCATGACTAAGAAAGGGGGTCGCTACAATAGCATAGAAGAGGAGCTTAGGATTGTTGAATGTGTATTTCGACAAAATGGGTAACCCAGTCGATTTATCGCTAAGCACATGGCTGAAAGGCCACAAAAACCTGCAATGCTAACAGCAGAGAAGAAGCGAATATTTATCAGGGTCCCATTTCAAGGGGACGGACCCAGCGAACTTCTAAGGAGGCGCCCAAAAGAATTTCGTCTCAGCACCACAGTTACCATGGTCAAAAGCTGCTAATCCAACAGCCAGCGGCTTAACACATCAACCGACTACCAGCTCCCCCTAACGCGGATCAAATTTTGACCCCGTTTTGACTTCACCCCCATTCCCCCTCCCCTGACAACTGTCCTTCCTTTTTTTCTACTAACCCGCATAGTCCATTTACTTAATTACCCTATAAATGTAAAGGCCTGATGAGAGTTATCGAAAACAAACGTATTTTCGCCAATTCATCTTCTGAATCTCAGTTTTGTCTCTTTTGAAGAGGAGTTGTTGTTACCAACTTCAAAATATACAACTGCACTTTCATTTTTAGGCGAGCCTTCCTCCTGTTTTTCGCCCCCACATATACTGAGCGACCTGCTCAAAAAATATCAAAAAGCTACGAAGTACCGTCTGAAAACCATTTTTAAGGTAAGCCGAAAATTCTGCGCAAGAGAATGTCTTAAACTGCGTCACAGATGTTTTTGAAATATCAATATAAACACATTTGGTACAACCGAAGCTTTAACACGGGAATTTGGGCGTTAGGGCTGAACGTACCGTGTTTGTTAAGACCGCTGTTGATTTTGTGAAAAGTAATGATTTTGCACAAATACTGTCTCGTGTAATGTATGCTGTGGGATGTGTAGACCTTTATGGAGGTATGGTTACAAAGACACGTAAACACACATAGCGAGACACCTCGCTTTTATGAGAGAAACTGCTGGTTTGTGTCTAACCTGTACCCAAGAGAGTAGTTTATGTGAGAGAGGAAAGAATGATTGTTTAGGATCGCGGTAGACTCAGAAGTAAACTGCGGAATCAGACAAGCCGGTCTGCTTCATAAAAAAATGAACTAACTGGCAGCAATGCTGAGGTTTTGGTTTGTTAATTTGAGAGGTTCAAACCGTTCCTCGTCATGCAGCCGACTATTCGGTGAGTTCGGTTTCAGTTCAACCTCATCAAAGCGGTCGAGCCTAAATTGCTCGATGTTTTTTTAGTTTTCGTTTTCTTCGTCATTTTGGCAGATGCTTGGGCTACTAGTAACCATTACCACCATCACTCTGAGGCGGTTCAACCACTTTCTCGATGGCTGTTTTTTGTGTCGTTCGGAAGGTGAAAACCGGATCTTTCACATTTTCCGAGCAGAAACCCCTACTACGTCATAAAAGAAGACTTCTGAAAGGACAGCCCATGCGGGCAAATTGAATTTTTTGACGGAATCACTGTGTGCTGGTAGCGTTTGTTTCAGCAATCTCGTGGTCCTATCATATAAATTTCGTCGTAGACGATGGACGGTGGTGTCAACTTGTGTCCCAGCGTCATCGAAAATCCACGCTGCCGCCACTGTCCATCAAATTACTAACCGTATGGTGTATCATAAGGTGCCTTTGGCCACAAAACAGAGAGCGATCATTTTAATAAGCAATTCTCCCTAGGAAGTAGTTTACTGCAATTCTTTCAACGAGTTCTTAAAAATCACCAAACTATAAGAAAATAAGGATGCTTAATGCGTTGACGATCATCTACAGTATGGTTCTGAAATCGTGCAAAATGCCGACAGTTGCGAAAGATTGATACCCTCATGCGTATTGGCCTTGAGTAAGGCTGCAATACTGATTATCATATGGCTTATTCTCAAGTCATTTCTGTCACGATGGGATGCTGGACTTTTGAAGAACTTCCTTCTGCTCGCGTACAAATGTGTGTAGTACAAAAACGGCTACATAATAAGCATGCATATGTATTCGTGATTTTGACTGCCTCTAAATTAAAAATTCTTTCTTTTTTTCTTCTAGTAGAAAATTATATCTTCAGTTTCAAAATTAAAAAAACTGCATCCTTCGGTTTTAGAAAAAATATCGAACCATGAGATTTAAAAGAACTGTGAGTTGTTCATTAGTAAACCAGCATATCGGTCATTATACTAATGTTGCTAATAATGTATACAGCATGATCCACAGCATGGATGAACATCTACTGAACACTTACAGTTCATTTACGCCCCGGAAATACCTAAGGATAAACTTTACATTTTATATGCTACTTACTATTTTACAGTAACACGTTTTATGTTGGGTATATTATGTACACAAGAGACTTTTCTGACTGCTCACACGCACACGTTAAAATTTGTACATGTATATATGTTACTCACTGTTTATAGTGACGTATTTTATGTTGGATATTTCATGCATACTGTTTTCAATAGGGTCTTCAAAGGTATTGCCTACTACCCTTAATACAATGAATAATTGCAAAATTTTATGAAAACCGTGTGACTTATTCCTTAAACAGGATACGCACATCATGCAGTTTGAAAAAGTTAAGCGCACATGTAAAAGTCGGTAGACTACAGAATTATTGGGCAATTTAGAAAGCTTTTTAACACCGAAGTGTACACAACGTTCAAGTATCAAATTTAACGAAGGCATAATTTGCTACGAAACTAGTGCAAGAAAAATTTATTTGTGTCCGTTTTCCATTGAATATATTTAAATTTGAATAGACAGTTAAATTCAATGATAAAAATGGATGGTTGTTAGAGTACAAAATTTTTGTTAGCGGGCTAAAACAAGCTCGTTAAATTACCGACATACATCAATGACTGAAATGAATCGATAACAGGTCACATGATAATCTGTTTTAGCACCTTACTCAATGCCAACTAGCAAGAAAGTATTAACCTTTCGCAAATGTCGGCATATTGCACGAATTTAGAGCGGCAATGGGCTGTACGAATGTGGTGGGGCACGCTGAAGAGACTTGTCCATCACGAAGTCGAAGAGAGTTGATGAGAGAAGACAGGCCGGTAGACGTTGTTGTAGATGACACCAAGGTTGCCACTGTGCTGACCAGCCACCAAATTTAGCGAAATACTTTTGGATGAATGTCCCCTACTGCTCACTCTGGCTAGCCATTTTCTTTTATTTGGGATCGACCCTTTTGTAGCTCAAAAGAAGTTTGCGGAACAAGAACGCGAATACGACGAAAGTTGAGGCCCTTTGTTTTCCCCGCCCTGTTGGCCTATTTAACCCCTCGAAATTGCTGTCGCGCGGCGTCTGAGAGATTTTAATGACGGTTCTTAGTTCATTTTGTGTTGGCTTTCCTTCTGATAATGACGCGAGTGTTTGTCACAGTGGTGTAGCGACCCCATATTCTAAGCCACGCTTCCCTCGGAGGCCACGGGGACAAACCTTTCAAGGTCATTCGCTGTCTGGCTCACTGGCCACCCACTTCGCAAGGCCAGTGTAGGGGGAGTTGTTTACGCTCAGTCACTCCCGGACTGGACGACCTACTGTTCGGTTGCAGATCTCCAGACCCGGTGATCGACTTGCCGGAATGCGACTCTGGACTCCGGCCCACTCATGGCTGGACTGCATTTGGCTGGAAATAACTTTCCTATTGTTTAAATACTACGCTTGTTCCTACCTTAGTAAATTTTCCCTGACACTATTGCCTTCCATGCCTTATCCTATTCACTAGCTTATAAATGTTGGGATACGTTCGATCGCCTATTATCTGCTTGTACCACATCGTATCCCACAGTGGCTTGAGTTTCAAGCGGAGACACTTCAGGCCGGTTTCTGTTTGGGAAAAGAAGTTGGACGCATTTGCGTGGTGGCTGACAAAACAAAGTAGCTTTTCTACGCATACTTAACACACGACTTGTTGCCCCTTTCCTAGGCCCCCAGAGATTAACTGCATTGCATTCCATTCGTGGCAAAACCACAAGCAACGACTCGCAGTTCCTGGGGATAGTCTCAGGCGCGTCATGGTCTGACGGCATGATCGCTTGCCCGGTGTCGAATTCAGCCTCTCTGCCCACCCCTATGCACTTAAGCCTATTTTGGAATCGGCTGCAGTCACGTGTGTTTATGGGAGGGAAGAGAGTGATCTTTTGAATCGCAGTACGCATGGGAGTGCGGTTTATGTGACACGTCAACTTAAAAATCGGCACATTTTGCAACTCAGCAGGCACATGTTTACTTCCATTGTGCACTTTAACCGAGGGCTACGCCCACTCCCGCCTCAACCGGAAACTTTCACGTGGGAGTAGGTAGAGAATGAGGTCTTGCAGGATCGCAGCCCGACGGTCCGAAATATGACTCACCAGTCCAGCTGCTCGACACAGAACCGCAAACCCGTGGAAGCGCGCCATCGAGTTAGTTGATTTACCCCACCTAAAATACAACGACCGTAAACAGGCATATATTAAGCAACCAAGACATGCCAGCGATTGTCTCTGTCAAGCCGTACATAAGAGATGTCTTATCGCAAAGGTGTTAAGGCTACGAAAGTTGAAACCTAACGGCTGTGATCTTCCAGGCCCGGTTCCTGAGAAGATGAGAGAAGACTTGGAAAGCCAGAGGAGTAGGAAAAATATATTGTTTACAGAATGCGCTGAAGAGGAAGGTTGACTTGGTCTGGCGTGCCTTCGACCGTGAGAGCCACGAGCGAGAGCAGCGGCGGCGCGTCCGCCCCGCAACGGGGCAAGTGAGTTCTAGCGTCAGTAATCGGGAGCGGCAACCGAATCCACTCTCTGTCTCGCGGCCTTTAATTTGATCAGTTGGACGGTGCGATGCAAACATCGAGTGGGCGGTCCATGTCTCGCACGCCAGTTGGTGTCTCGTCGGAGGCACGCCTAAAAGTACATCCGCGCGAGGTTCTGCTCTGAGCGACCAAGTCTGGGACGTCAAGAGCTAGGTGTGCGTCAGGCAGAAAGGACCGCCAGAGTCTAAACATCTATATCTGTGAAATATCTATAATATGGAACAATAAATAGAAAAAATAGAAACGGAACGGGCAGAAGATTATTAGTTTACTCGAAATCGTCGTTGCTATTCTGCCACTCCGCTCTGTTTTGTCTACATAGAAAAGTTGGCTCTTTCATTTTCAGTAAATGATTTATCCCTACTTTTCTAGGGAAGCTAAAAACCTGCCCAAAAGTTTCTATTGTGTTCTTGAATTAATCTTCAAATAAGTAAAGAGCGCATATATTCGAAGTTGAACTATTTAATTCAACAGTTTGTTTCAGAGGTAAGTTGTTATAAAAACCCATTAAATTAATCTTAGGCATATTTATTTGCGAACTTTGTCGTAGACATTCATTTTCCTCGGCAATTATTTGACATGTTCAGGTAATTCTGAAACCATGACCTAAACAGACAGCTGTTTAAGAAAGAATATTGGCTGCATCGTCTTTGGAAGAGGAAGAAGAAGACGGGGCGATTTCTGAAACAAATTTCTATTTACGCTGACGTTTCAAAAGCATTCACGCTTCCATCGTCTGAGCATAATGCCTATTCGCCTGCTGCTCTCGAGAGAGTGTGTCTAACCGCTAGCCTCGATGGCGTGATCAATTTAAACAGCCACCAGCAATCGATCGGCACAACCAATCGACACGCGGGCATATCCTCGACTGTACGTCATCTACCAACCTCGTTTAAAGCATATGTAGTTGAGGAGCCTGTTGTGGGTGTTAGCGCCACTGTAGGAGCCGAGCTCGCTGATCCATCACGCCCGCAAACCGTCACGTGAATTCATTCCTCTACCTCCTTCTGGGACAGGCAGGTGCTGTATACTGATATTGACAAACAGTTGATCAAGCGGCCAGTCATTCACTCTCGCGTGACCTTTATTCACTTACGCCCACAGCACGCTAGCAGACAGACGCGCGTCGAAGCCTTTAGACCACCACTGAGTTCCTGCACACCATAACCAACTCCTATTGGTCTTACCCCTCTTCTTTCCATAAGAAACTGGGCGTGATAATTGCAGTGCTCTGAGTGGACTCACGGTTTAAACCCCCGCACATTTACCACAATTCTCTTTCATGTTCTGATGGCAATACATTGGCTAGCTGCCTGGAGATTGGCTGACAAAATGAACTAAATTGTCTACGCATACTTAACAGACAACTTATTACTCCTTACCCAAGCCCCAGACAGTAAATCGGTGACACTGGCTCCAATGCTACTACTTCTCGTAGCTATTCTTCCTCAAAGCTAACAGTCATGAGAGGCTGCGCGTGTTGTGCGGCGAGATGGATCACTTAAAGTCATTCTAGAAAATAAAAGATGCCATCACTGGAATAAGAACTCTATTTTCCTGACGTTTCGGATTCTGTTGAGAATCCTTAATCATAGGTAACCGCAGGATAGTTTAAGACATACACTAATGGGCGTTCTACGGTTGCCTAGGATTGAGGATTCTCATCCCTCCTCCCTACCCTAGCCTGTTCCACCAAAGCCTGCCCTCATAACCATCTTTCTCTTATCGATCCCACCTCACCCCACCTATACCACGACTCACTTGTATCACAAGACGAACACGTGTGAACTTGTAACCCACTCTCATATAAATCTACGGGTCTGACGAGAATTCATCGAAATTATACGTACGCTCGCCAACCTGGACTTCTGAATTCTCTGATGGAAATTTTCACAACCTCAGAAGCCAAAACGTTAGGGAAATAATGCAAGCAAGTTGGTAAAAGTAGCTTATGTGGGCCCACTCATATACCCCTAGTCTCAGCATTTTTTCCTGTAAAAATGGTGGTTATAGAGTTTTGGGGGTGGGGAAATAGGATAGATAGACAAAGGAAATTTTTAGAAATAAGTGTAGAGTGAAAAAATGTAGTCGAATTTGCTTTCCGCGGCCGCTGGGAGCAGGTTGTTCCGCATGTAAATTGAAGGTATGTGTGGCAAATTGCGCCACGGACTAAACTTATCTAACTCTTGAAACGTAAGCTGGACCTCAGGTAAGTCGAAGTAGACGACATACTAACCGCCATTTTAATTTTTCAGTAAATTCAAAAAACCTGTAATTTGATAATCAGGTTTTTCTGCAATAAGTTAAACGTTAATGCTATAAATCAATAACACTTCTAAATAAAGTAAAATAAAAATGTATTTAGCATTTATTGAAGTATATTCCACTGCGTGTCTTAATCGCCCACCCATAAAACTCTATAACCCCCGTTTTCATAGGAGAACATGCAGGAAGTAGGGATTAATGAGTGGGCCTGAAAAATTTACTGTTGGCATAAAGTTATTCAACACATGGGAGGGGCTCTATCCTTGGCTGTATATTGATCATCCTCCTCATTTACAGCTTCTGCAGTCGAGGGGTCCGGGTGTGTTTTGTTAAGCAGCCAGGAGTGGGGGCTGACTGACATGGACTGGGAGTCAGGCTACTGGAGTGCCTTCACCCTTCACTCCCACGCAGGTGGGATCTGAGCCAGCTGTGGGGTGGAACACTTAGGGGAGGGGCTTTGGCCGCACCAGCCACCTGCGCTGCTTCAACCAATGGCCTCAGGGGCGTGACAGAAAAGCGCAAGTGTGGTAGATGCGGCACGAGTCTCCTTTTACTCAAAACTAATCCATGTACAATAAATCGCGTTTGCCTTGAGGTTGCTGAGGCACGCTATATACCCCCTGATTGTCGCCTCCTCCAGGAGTTAATATACTCGTATTGAGTTGATATAATATTATATATAATTTATAACAAGTTCATCCACCAGCCCCCAAAAAGATGGTCAAGAAAAGAAGACGCCTTCATGGACGACACTCTATTTGCGCTGACGTTACGAACACATCCTCGTCTTCATCATCAGAGTGGTTAGGTAATCATTCTTGCTTGCCGTGAGTTGCTTTTTCTCGCTGCTCATCTCATACTATAGGCCATTTTACGCCCAGATCCTGGTCGTCTTGCTGGGCGCGGATTGGCTCTGGCCCAAAGCAGGGGGCCTGACTGTCCGGCTAGTCGTGCATTGGATGTGACCCCCCCCCCGTAGCCGAGTGCACACGATCTCGTGTGGCCCCTGTCGCCCACATATGGCATTTTACTGTTACCCTATCCGTTAGAAAGAAGCACAAAAGGAAGCAACACCTGCAGAAAGTCCAGTCGAACGAAATGGTTGCAAGATTACATACTCGGACAGCTCTTACGGCTCTCCTGGTTGTATTCATCATGTTTCTTCTAACTTATTCCTACACGAATTCCAACGAACCTCCAACCGGACGCCAGAGTGATATTCAGATGTTTATTGTGGATAGCGGCCGCACAAAATTGAAGCGGCAGCAGCTGCCGAATCTGGAAAATCTGGCCTGGCTGGGGCTAGAATTTTTCCGCTTCCGTTGGGTGCTCCGGGTGCTATTCCTGTCTCTTTGGAATCACAATTCAGTCGTGGAAAAATGCGCACACAATGGAAAAAATTGAGGATCTTTGAAGGCCTCATGGAGGAAATGGGCCTAAGTGACTGCTGGATGATCTACGCTGGCAGCCTGGTGGGGTCTTTTCGCCATCACGATATCACGCCTTGGGACGATGACCTTGATGTGCTCATTGATTTTAAGGTCAGACGGATGCTGTGGAGGAGACTTCGCAAACTCACACGCGAAATTATAATTCAACAAGCCGGTCTGAGAGACAAGATCTACGCCAGTTTAGTTGAACCAAGCAATACTTCGTTTGACGTCGAGGGCAGGCCCAAACTGAGCCGGCTACTACACCAGTAATGCAACCCACATGCAAGAACCTGCCGCGTACTTTGGTGTGCGACCTATCTATGTCAAGTCGGATGTTCCCCCCCCCCCATTGATATTCCGACCATTCTACAAGCGCTGGGTCCCAACGCCAAGAAACACCTTTGCAGTTATTATGCAGCCAGACACTGACAAACCGACTGCTACGTATTCGGCTTGTCTCACCCATTTGAGAGACCCAAGCAGAGTCGTGCAGTACCGTGCAGCAAACTGGCGCACCGCTGCGATTTCATGGAACGCAGTCCTCTGTACGACGATAGTGACTGGGGCAGTCTGTCGGGCCTGGTTTGGGTACGTGAAAGGCTTATTTGTGCTAATCGGAGCATTCACGAAATAGACCTGGTAGCACCCAGACATGCAGCGCACATAGAAACCTTTAAAAGGCGTGTTATGGAGCCCTAGAGAGAGAATGAGCATTGCTTGGGCTAAAAAGACAGGGTATGCAGTGACTGCGGACTGCACTCTATGTGTTTTTGTAATATGGTCTTTCTTTAGTTAATGTTTTAATGTCTGAGTCATTTACACCTTGCTTTTATTTATGCTATCCACTGAAATCGTAGGTTTATAGACGAACCTGCAGTGGTTTCAAAGCAGAAGTACATTACTAAAGCACTATAAGATGCGGAATAGTGATGGCTTAGCTACAAAATGCATTTAGAAAAACTGGGATGTTAACGCTTTTATAGGTGGTAGCCATCGTTTGCCGGTGTACAGTTTTCTCGATGTTTCAGATTTAGTTTCACGCACTTCAGCAATATGACTTAATTACAAAGGGAGGTGAAGTACAGTACGGCCAGTGATACAAGCAATATGCCTAATTTTGTAAAAGTTTTATCACTACTAGCACACCGGCTCAAACGAACTTGCGAAAACTAAAACTACTAATGAGAAGCATTATGCTTATTCAGTAATTAACATAAGAATGATAGGTACTAAGTGTTGTTAAGAAAAATAAAATTTTCCCAATAATACCCAAGTTCCGGAGGCGTTTAAATAGTTTTAAATTAGAACCATAACTTAAAAGATTTTCGTAAGTTGAAATTGGAAGGTAACGAATTGCATTGTTTAAAAAGAACTTTTCCAGACAACATGCTTTATACATATTGCCATTAAGAGATGAATATTTATCCGGTATTGTCCACTAAATGCTGGCATAATTTTCTGCATTTTCAGTTTCTTCATGTGTTCATCCATCAGTTGGGTTTCTATTCGACGTTTGCATGAAAAATTTTCATATAAGGTAAGCATAAAGAGCATTTTCTGAGAAAATGAGTATTTGGAGATGGTCATGTAGATTATATTTAAAAATACCTCAAAACACCAAACCACGTTTTAGAGCAAAAGAATGTCCACAAGATGACTTTGATATTTGAACAAGTCGAAGATCACGAGTTGAGCAGAATTTATTGACTTCATAAATTTCGTGACCTCCAATTCATCACAAACGTGCCACTGGACGAAACCATCGACATAATTTGCGAGCATGCTGCTTAAACACGTCTGGAAGCAAGCCAACTACGGGGACTTCTACAGATATGTACTAAGAATGTAGAGTTCCTGTTCAATGTGCAGCTGTATCGACAGGTCGATTACGTAGATATGGGCAGCCCATTAGGACCAATCCTAGCTGATATCGTCAGTTCAAACCTTTAACGAAAACTGGCCAAAAGCATGGAAAAGACTGCTTTTTATAGACGATTCGGGGATGATATTTTTGTCATGGTCGAAAACCCTAAGGAAGGGGCAATGCTTCTTAAAGCTATGAACGAGGCACATGCAAAGATCAAATTTACGATCGAACATAAAAAGGAAGACTTGCTGGCTTTCTTAGACGTGTTAAGCCGCAGGGGCGCAGATGGTTCCATTCAAAGGTTCATCTATCGGAAAACAACGTGAAAAGGACAACACGTGCATTTTCTTAGTTTCGTTCCAATTCAGAGGAAACGAAACTTGGTGTTTTGCCCATTCAATAGAGCCGCTAGAATATGTTCCACGGATATTATCCATGAGGAGAGGAATTTTCTCAATTGTGTGCTGTTTAGAAGCGGATATCCTGACAAATTCATTTATAAGTAGCAAAACCACAGACAAGAAATTACTCCGGAAATATCAGTGCCAAAAAGCTGGTGAGCATCTTCCCCCTATTCAAGATGATAATGTCTCCAATGTGATAAAATGGAGGTTTCGAGGTACAATTGAAAGAACTTATCCCGCCGCTAAATTGTTGTATGCAAGCACAACAATGACTATTCCAGTTCGACCGACTAAGGACACTCTACCTATGCACGCCACTTCACATTGTGTTTACGGGCTTACATGAAGTTGCAGATGCAAATACATCTGGCGCACGCAAAGGCAATTGGCAACATGGTCAGCTGAACACATGCCGAAGTGGTTGCTCAGATCGTAAAATAAAACAGCATAGAGTTAAATCACTAAGCCTTTAGTGGACACTGGCCATACAGTCGAACAAACAACTGCATTTAAGGTCGTACTTCGGGCGGCGACCGGACGTCCCCTTCGATTTGCCGAGGCCGCTGCAATACGCAGAGGAAAACCAGAACTCTGTAAGCAGCTGGATCATGCGATCAAATTCGCCTTGCCGTGGTAACGATCGATCACCTCAGTCCCTCTCATGCCTTCCCCTCTCCCACCGTTATGACAGACTGCTGCCCTGTGCTTTGCCCCCCCCCCCCCCCCCTTTAATTACCTACCCCCTCCTCTATCCCTAACTATGCACCCACATTTTCGACTGATGTTTCCAACCCCATTTACCTATTAAGCTTCACCCTTCTAATTGGACAGTTAATCTACTATATTAACAGGCAACGGCCGTTTGCAGATGACGTAGGGGTCACGACATTTATGACGTCAATAAATTTTGCTCGAATCGTGATCTTCGCCTCGTTCAAATTTCTTTCAGAAAAACAATGTTTCAACTTGGATATTGTTATTCCTATGATTTAAATATTATATAATATTTACCTCTTTAAAAAGTGTGGTGATAGTCCAAAAGACCACTGCCCTCACGCCAGTCATAAAAGAGCGCAAAAGTGGGCAACTATTTTCGATATAGGATTCGTTAAATGCCTTAAGTACGCAGTAGCATAGTGATTGTATCGTAAAAATACTGCTCCTATTTTCATCCTATGACTCAGGACAACTGGCCTCGCCAACAGTCTTAGCAACAAATTTTTTGCTACCACTGCACATATGTACAAATAGGGCACTCAAAGGAATTTTTCCTACATACCCTCAATATACTGATACTGATACTGAATGGTCCGTGACGGATTTCGAAACGCCAGACAAAGAAGATTCTTGTCCCAGCGATCACATCCACTTATTATCGACTTCAAATTATATTAAAATTGTAAAGACAGCTTCCGGTTTATAATTTTAGGTTCGTGCATTTTTAAGCTGGGCTGGCTGCTAATATTGCTTAAGAACGGAGTACCATTACGAAGACTTTTATCACCGCAACCATAGAAGCGAGGCGAGGGAGTATCTGTTTGTTTCATTAGGCGCCGTTCCTTTTCAGTGATCACATTTGGCCTGATCACTAAGAAGGAACGGCACCCAATGAAACTAACAGTTACTGCCCTGGCTCGCTTTAATGTTTAGCAAAATATCGAAAACCAAACGCTCCGTGGAGGCCAAACGTTGCCCTAAAAGACAGACCCACTTATGATCTTGCAGAAACTAAACATTTCTCTAAGGCAATTAGGCAACCTCGGTCCGTTTAGCCTCCCAGTTCCTGGCAGCTCTGATGACCGAAGGATTTAATCGGATGACATGATGGTTTCATTCCACGTGGCATAATTATTCTCATCAATCTCACCGGGTGTGACACAACACCTTTTGTTAAGAAACTTGAGGAACAGTACGATGAAACCCAGAGTTCACACAAAGTTGACCACGTTATGAAGTTGCTCCAATTTTGCCAAAAGACTTCACTGTTGCATGAGGGACGCCCGCAAAACCTTGTTTATATTGGTGAACTCCGATTTCATGCACAGTTTTTCTGAATACATTTCAAGGCTAAAATTTAACATCGGCCACATTGCTTGCAGACAGCTCGTTGCACAGATGTCAAAGTGCAGGCCTGTTTAAAATTACAAAAGAAGAGAGGTAGCTTCTTCGCAGCTATAATTCAAAAAAAACATTTTGAGGTAATTTGCAATTCCACAGCAAATCGTCGAGTACAAATTGCAGAAGACACACGTTGTTGTGCCAAATTTTAAAATAAATTTACTCCAGGTTGACTCTGACATATAGTGTCAAGGGTGGGGTTTTTCTGAGACATTATCTCGAAATGGCTGTACCCTTATATCCACTAAGTAACTGTATGTGGCATTTCGGTTTTTACTTTAAAAACGACAGAGGGGCAGGCGTGGCTGTGAACAATTTTCAAATAAATGTCATTCATTTTGAACGCGGCTTGTGTTCCCAAAGTGTGCCGAAATGCTTTTTGAACTTTCGTATAAAATGAAAGGCGGGTGTCCCAAGAAATGTTATTTCAAGGAAAGGCGTCCTTTGGCAAAATGAGTGAATTTATTCAGTAAAGTTTCGACATTGGATCCTTAGGTCCCATGTGAGGCTTGTGACACTGTCTATTGTGGCCAGACAGGATGATCCGTCTCTACACGCATACACGAGCACCAATTGGCAGCGAACAGACGTGACATTTTGTCCGAAGTGGCTATGCATTGCCTTGACGCAGGACCTACCTCTGCATGGGAAAAAACGCGCATCGTCGGAGTTTATCCCTCCAAAAAAGTCTGAGAATTTTTTGAGGCAATGGACTTCGATTATGCATGCATCAACCAGCGTATCGAATTAGTTGGAGTGTACAAACACCTCGAAAAAAAGTGGAAAAGACTGCAACGACAAAAATGGACCAACATGAACCGCAATTAGCGTCTACACCGGATAATCTGGACTGACACCGGACTGACTCAAATTACAGTTTTCAATTAGCCATTGCGCCTGCTAATCATGGCCACTACGATGTGGCGCAGATTGCAACTCCCAATTAACGCCCACACCAGATGACTATATAACTGTACCAGCACTTCAAAATGCTAACTGTTCTTTGCACGTTTTTCTCAAGTCTAACGATGACTTGAAGAGCCGGTGTTGAAAATGAACTGAATAAATTTACCCATTTTCCCAAAGGACACCTTTCCTTGAAGATGCTATTTGAACTGTTGTATGTTGGACAAGACGTTCTGGGGCGCATTCACACCCATCGAAGAGTCCTAAGGCTAGTAGGGTAAAACCTAAGGGTTGCTACCTTTCAGACCCAGTTCCTTAAGAGGACAGAGAAGTCAAGGGAGGCTACAGTGGTAGGAAATTGACTATCAGACGAGCATACAACCGCAAGCCAGCGGTCGGCGTCTCAAGAGGTGTCTGCTTGGCGTTCGTTAAATGAGATCCCGTGTGAGTAGGCCTGTGATTGGCTATTGCAGACATCGGAAGCACAAAGCGTTTCCAAAACGCACTTCGACTGGAACTAGTCATGACAATTATTCCCAAGTGCATTTCGAGTGGGGCTAGTCACTGCACACCCGCGAGGGTCGGCGTTCAAAGAGTATAAGTGCGCGCAACAGCATAGTGAATGTATCCTGTAAATACTGCAAACACTTGTGCACAAAATATTCACTGCCGCTGAGGTATCTGATTAACAATCCGCGGCGGATATCGAAACGTCAGACTAATAAAGTGTTGTACCGGAGATTGAGTCGTCTCCTTTTCAATTACATCCTGGGCCTCGGGTAGTCGATTGTATTGGCGTTTTTTGTATTTCGTCCTTGGAATTTCGCATTAAGACTGCATCAAGGAAGGATAGTTGCAGATCCTTTTTATTACCTCGTGAATTGTATGCACTTGTATGCTAGTATACTTTTGGCAGGCCGCAGAGCCTGAGAATATATGGACCTAAACTGGAAATTTCCTTTACGATTTATTATTGTATTTGAATTTGGGAGGAAGTTAACGCTATCGCTGGGCTACAGATATTAATCAACTGACGTTTAGAAATCCATCGAGGTTCAATAACAGAAACGGGTCACATAGGCACAGTAACTTACAGTATTTATAGGAAATCGTCATTGCTGCAAACATATAACGACAATTTCCCTCGTGTGCGTGGATAGCTTTTTGGCTGGCATGCGGGCTCTAAATTGCTGAAATTTTATCACGCGTGGTGGACTCGGCCTTGCTGACTTCCCGGCCACCTGACTGTCCGTTTTTGGCGTAAGGCGAAGCGGTGACCTGTGCGGAAAGAGATGACGCATTGAGCACTGGCAACTTGATCACATCAGCACGTTCCCCGCTATGGAAAACCTGACGCAGATGAGCCTATCACGAAAGGCTACGAGCCCCTCTCTAGCCCTGCCGGTAGCCGCAGAGCGCCTAGACCGGTCTACATGCTCGTGTCTTAGTGGCCTGAGCGTCGGACTTCTAGCCTCCTGTTTCACATAACCTTGGGTTTGAGGGATAGGATGCAGTCCGGCGGGATAATAGAACATATACCCTAATAGTTATAAACTAGTTGATAATATAAGGCGTTGAAGGCCAGGCTCTTATGGATAGTTTAATTAGTCGTAGCAGGAGTAGAACTTGAGTAAAAAGGTAAGTAACTCCCAGACAAGTGCAGTCCAGCCATGAGCGGGCCGGAGTCCAGAGTCACAGTCACGCAAGTACATCACCAGGTCCGAAGGTCTGCAACTGACGGTAGGTTGCCGGTTCTGGAGGTGTGACCGGTAACAATCCTCGTACGAAGGTCTTTTTGTGGACTGGCCTTGGGACGTGGTTGGTCAGTAAGCGTAGACAGGGTGTGAACTTGAACGGAACTTTCGACCACCTATGGAACGCATGGGCTGTTGAGCACGAGAGCCAGATACGCGGGGCATGTGAGCAAAGCATGTCTTATAAATACAAGGTCACTACCGGTTGCAAATGACTCGATAAATGTAGCAAGTAAGCCAGACTTTTTCGGTGGAGTAGCCTCGGTTTCCGTCGGCAGTGATCTTCCGCCTATGTGGTACAATTTCTTGGCTGTGACGGTCAAGCTGTCATTTGACTATGTAGAGTCGATCCACTAGCATCTCTGAATGTTTAACATCCCATCCGAGGTGAAGCTTTAACTAGCACTTTAGCTAAATGGACCGATGGGGGGGCGGATAGCGTGTCAACGGAAGCCCCGACTCCAGATGCTTAAAATGTGGAGTGTGGTTGACGTTCACCCCCCCCCCCAAAGGTTAAAAAGGGATCCACGCCCTACGCACAAGACTTCACCTCCTGCCTCTCACGAACTTCAACGCCGGCGCACCTGTATCCGCCGAAGGCAATCCGGTCTGGCCAGTCGCGTTCAAGGCTGACTCACATAGGACCTCGTTGTGACGACTGCCTTGGTATCACAAGGCTCAAGTGCGTCATGTTTCCCAAAGCGGGGAACGTGTTGATCCGACGGTATTATCGGTTCCCTAGTGTCGAAATCATCTTCTCTTCCAGCCCATGGACACTTAATACTTGACTCCAACTTATAAACTTCGGACTCATCTGGAGCTATCTACATGTGACGACAGCTGTGCTCACACATTTCCGACGCCGGTGATCGGGCGTGCGAATGCGCCTGACGATCTTCACCACATTGAAGTCCTCGTGAGTTGGCCTTGAGAACCAAAGACCAGACGGACTGATGCCAACCTGTGGCGGTCTAAGTAGTGGTTACGTTTGGAGCACTTTAATCTTCAGGCTTAATCCCAGATGGAGGTCAAAGGTAACAGTCACCAGAATGAGAGTTTTATTGTGCACAGAACCGCGTGTTAATTTTTCAGGGAGCCATAGCCACCGGCAAAGCCAAGACTTGTGTTGATTGATTGAGGGTGATGACTGAGTGTGTTAGTAATGGCGGCTGCTTTTACAGGACTGTGAAGCGAGTACAAATAGGGCTTGCTTAGTGTTGCAGTTGCCCGAGGAAAGGTTTGAATACTGAGGCTCGTGCTACGTCGTTTGATGGGGCGCGTTTAAGTGACCCTTAGGCAGGCGTGCTTATTTGGACGTACGTGTATGCGTGGGTTTGTGCGATGTGTGTGCGTAACTGAATAAGCTGAAGCCAACTGTGGGCGAGTGTCACCTTGAGCTGCGAGCAGACGCGGGGAGCATAGGACAGACGAGAGATCGCGGGCTCCTCGGAAAAGGTTGTTGAGTCGCTGGACCTGGGCTTCTGACCAATCAACTACTCCTCGCCTGAGTATTCCCTAGCTGACAGCCAGCGCACAGCACTGCTATGTTGTCCTGATAAGACTGTTGCATTTCCACTCAACACATTGCGCTTTCTAGGCTCTGGTGTCGCAATACCTGGGGTTGGATGTGGCTGGTCATAAATTGTCGTTTCAATAACCCAGGCATTTTTCAGCAATTTTCTTCTGCCTTGGCGACGCATGTGGTCGTATCTTATGATCAAGCTTTCACCTGCGTACGATTGGTCGATCCACACTGTCCGCGTTGAGACTTCAGTTAGCACTTTGTCCTTATATATATAACGACAAAGTGCTAACCCGACTGCCCCTCCTCCACGAAATCCGGACCGTGGGACTTGCACTTCAGTGCCCGTCCGCTCAGGCAGTAGTCTACCTGCTTAGGCATGGAGGATATGCCAGGAACCTACAATTAAAATAAACCCTGAAGTGGGTAACGGGGGAGGCTCTTACCTTTTCCTGCACGCCTGCGTTCGCGAAACGGTAATGGCGGCGGCAACAGTTAGAGAATAATATAGGGTAGCTGCGGACTACCTACGTACCTACAGGCAGCACTTACGGTAGAGACTGTACGTTTTCATGCTGTACGCCGGTTTCATTCCTCAAGGGTGTCTAATTAAAGTAGCTGTATGAGGATTATGTAGTCGTCATCGGGAACTCCCATGTACTTTTCAAAGGGTTCCCGAACCTCTACCTGGGAAACATTATTCGAAAACTTTGCCCTGAGGACTTAATCGGAGATCTGAAGTCGTGTGCGGCACATTGCCATCCTTATACTTCTTTCCTGGCGAAGACGACCAGCTACTGTTAGTACAACAAAACAATAAACAATCACGGCAGTACGAACCACTATCAGGAGGTGATGGCCTCCTACGCTTGCCGCCAACACCGCCCTCCAAATGCAGTCGATTGGGACTGCTAAAGGCCTCACCGCAACGTAAGAAGTACGTCTTCATTGCTGTAAAGAAAAAAACGTTAGTGTCTAATGTTTATACGAACTCTGGAGGAAGAAGTTTGTCCTAGATGCGCAGATGTTTCTTGTGTCAGAATGTCTGCCGAAATGACAAAATTCTACGCAGGACTAAGACATACAGATTGCAGGAAATCAGTAGAGCCGGTCCCACGATCAGAAAAAGTTGTGCCAGTCCTGGCCGCCGGGTTTCCTATGGAATGCACTCACACCACACCTGACCCAAATTCCGACCATGTGATGGGGTGCATGCGCCCCCCGAACCCGCAGCCATATTGTCCACCAAGCGTGAGCCGGGGGGCACGCGCAGGCGAGTTCGAGATAAAGGGGGAGTTACTGGTAGGCGGAGGGCTGCGTTCGCGCCGCCGGGTACTGACAGGCGTGACCAGGTGTCCCTCACGTCCGAACCAACGCGTCTCGTGGGAATGGATCGTTATTATATGTGATAACGCCGGCGCGCACTCTGACGGCAAACTTATGAGCAAGCGCGTGCGCGTTAGGTGCGTACGTTTGCGTGGGAGAGCATTATCGGACGTAGCAGAGCACTGCTGTAGACAAAGGCTGTGTGTTAAGGGACGCCTCGACTGCGGAAGCTTTCAATGAGGTAGGCAGTTGACGTACAGTCGAGGGTGTACCACATATACCATTGTTTCTATTCCCCTGCGGAACCGGGCCTAATGATCATCGAGGCTATAGTCTCCCCTATTAACTTACACAACTGCGACACTGTATCCGGCAGCAGTGGCCAATTGCGAGTGCGTTGCTAGTGTCGACTGCATCTGGACACGCCAGAGGGAGTTTGATACAATTAATGGCAGCTGCTTTTCTTAGAGTTGCCCAAAAAGTATTTATTACTTAGCCGGAAAATAGTAGGCCTAGTGGATTCTGCTGCATCAGCCGAAAGGGGACGTATGGAAGTGGCGTATGGGCAAACTCGGTCAAATGGCTGCCTGTCAGCGAAGAGGGAACCAATCGCTGCACAAAGGTGAATGACCTTGAGGCAGCATGACCTTGGACAAGACATTTCGATTATCTCTAGTGGCATCAAGGGAGCTCCCAGCAGAAGATGACCTAACTCATGCAGTGCCATGCTCGAATAAGAAAGGATTGACGCATCTTGTTATTTTAACTTTTCGACTGAACTAGTGCAGACTTAACTGATCGACGGGTAGTGAAGCGGGATTTAGAACATTCCCTTTGCTTACTCCCCTTGCGAAACAATTGCTCCTCCTATACCGGTGTTTGGGCACTTTGTTGCGTTGCTAAAAATAAATAATTATTTTACCGAATTTCGCAAGCTCGTACGCCTAGCCAACACAATTTTATGCAGTTTCCGCTATACAGTCGAGTAAGAGCAGAATGGATGTATTTATTCGGATAAATTGATTTCACTTTTGCAGTTGAAAGCCAGCATAACTGACACTAGGAAAACATTTATACTCCTGTTCGCTAAGCGTTAATGACTTTCAGTGTACATTTTAAAAAATAATTTAAGAACGTTCTGTTTTACAATAGTCGCCTTTGAACACGATGTAACACAACAACTCTACTGTATGGATCAAGTGCGCAGAGAAGAGAAGCCGATTAGTTGAACAGGTACGTAGGCACACAGAAATTGCCTTCAGCAATATCTGGCCGGTCTGGCACTTAACACATCTTTTCAGAAAATTGAAATATCATTTTCCCGGAAGAAATTTGAACAAGGCAAAAATCATGAGGCTAGCAGAATTTACTGAAGCTCAGGCGACGACCGGGCGTCTCCTACTATTTGCGAAGGCCGCTACAATAGGGAGAAGAAACGCAGGGCTCTCTAAGCAGCTGGATCATGTGATCATCCACGTATTTCCGTGGTCACGATCGACAAATCCATTCATTCTCATACCTATTCTCACCCCCCTTATGACTGAAGGCTGCCCTGTCCTTCTTCAGCTGTGAAAATTACTGCCGTGATGTGATGAGTTCCGTCCACCTTCCTCTAGCCCCTACTCATGTACCCACATCGAGGACTAATAGCTCCTACTCTATTAACCTATCAAGTTTCACACTTTTAGTTCAATAATTAATTGCATAATTAATTTACCTTATTACTAGGTACAGACTACTTGCAGGTGAATACGAAGTCATGAAAGTGCATGGCGCCGATAAATTATGTTAGTCTTTTTATCTGTGTGCCTTGTTCAAACTATCGCAGCATCTGCAGCCTGTAAACGATGCATTCTGTGACGGAAATGTGTCAGAGACATGTAATGGCTTAGCATGGTGTAGTAGTTCAGGGGTTGCAAGAAGTAACTTCAGACAATTCTGCCGACCAAGCAGTCACACCACACAGTTCGAGCTCCAGGCCCACTGCAGAAAAGGTGGCGAAAACCTCTGCTAAGGGCACACGACACCGAGAGGATCATGAATACTGTCTAGTTGTACAGGGGCTAAAAGAAGCCATTTCAGACCGCTCAAACGACCAGAACGATCCGAACTTGGTTTCCTTTAACGATGTCCTGAGCGATCTGTTCCCGCCAGGTAAAGAATTTGAAGTGCTCAAGTCATTTCGTATCGGGAAAAGGCCGGCAGATACTGCAGAAATGACCCGACCCAGACCGCTAAAAATAGTATTTAAAAACAAGGAACATGTTCAGGTAATCCTGTCTAAAAAAACTAACCTTCGTCACGCGCATAAAGAGGTTTTTTTTCAACCGGACTACTCCCTGGAGGAACGGCTGAAACGCCGAGAACTAGTAGCGGAACTACAGTCGAGGAACAAGAATGGCGAGGTAGGCCTGAAAATCTTCAACGGGAAGATAATTTAGAAGAAAACATTGAACCAAACCGTAATACTCCGAACGACGGTCAGGAAGTGACTGTCACAACCGGGTTACACCGTACAAAGAAACTAAAGTGCATGCACACCAATGTACAAAGCCTGCTCTCCAAATTAGATGAGCTTAAGATTATTACGTGCCAACTGGAACCAGACGTCGTCTGCATAACAGAAACATGGTTGTCCACGAAGGTAAGCGACCAGGAAATTGCTCTCCCCGGGTTTCAAGTTTTCCGAAAAGATAGAGTCGGGCGTCCAGGTGGGGGTGTGCTAATCTATGTTAGACACGGCCTGCTCGTGTCCGACAAGTCCGAAAACCTTTCGGGTAATATAGAGGCAATATGGCTCACCGTTAGAACACCGGGGTCACAGACCCTTGACATCATGGCGGTCTACCGTCCACCATCGAGCAACCAGCAGTCAGACAATAGTCTGATAGAAGGAGTCGAAGAAATTGCTAGGAGATCCGATGTCATGGTCATGGGAGACTTTAACGCCCCCCATATCGACTGGAATGTGAGTTCTGCGCCCGGCTCAGAAGTAAATTTCGATCGACGACTCCTGCGCACAGTACAGGCATCTTTCCTAACGCAACACGTCCTATATCCGACCAGATTACGCGAAGGGCAACAAGCTAATTGCTTAGACCTAGTACTTACCAAAGCACCTGATAGCGTGGACATTGTAAATTGTTTACCACCTCTCGGAAAAAGTGATCACGTAGTGCTACAGTGGGAATATTCACTCTTCTCTGTGCCCGATCGTAGTGCGGTAACCAGACGCAACATATGGAGAGGGGACTTTACACAAATGAAAACTACAGTGAGCGAGATAGACTGGAACGAACTATTCACCGGGTGCATTCTCGATGATTGGTCGGCATTCAAAGCCGTATTACACGGACTAATTACCGATTTCTGTCCTATCACGGTAAAGAAAGTAACAAATAGGCCTCGATGGCTACCGCCGACGCTAAAGAGGGAAGTAAACCGCAAAGGAAGGCTGTTCAAAATCTATCGCAGAGAGAGGACCCCCGAATCGTACAATAGGTATAAGGCACAGAGAAACAAGGTTAAGAGCCTGATACGAATTAGCCAACAAAACTTCGAGAGTAATCTAATAAATCGTGCAGTAGGGAACCCAAAGCTTTTCTACAGCTACGTTAGGCAATGTACTCGAAATAGAGACCCTATTCCTCTGCTAAAAACAGACGACGGTGTAGAAATTTGCGAGATTAACGAAAAGGCGGAACATCTATCCTGCTTCTTCCAGTCGGTCTTTACGAGAGAGGCTGAGTTCACCGCTATTAACTGCAGTGTGGGTGTGATCCAGACCATAGACTCGGTTGCACTCACGGAAGCTACCGTTCTGCGAGAACTTCTACAGCTTAAAGAAACGAAGTCGTCAGGTCCGGATGAGATACCTGCAAAGCTATTAAAAGAGCTAGCCATAGAGTTGGCGGTACCCCTGTACCTTATCTTCCGAGCTTCTCTTAATACTGGACAAGTGCCACCCGATTGGAAGACAGCGTGGATCTCACCCATCCACAAAAGTGGAAGTCGGGCGACCGCAAATAACTATAGACCGGTCAGCCTCACCTCAATATCCTGCAAGCTTATGGAACGCATAGTCAAACGCGAGCTGATGCACTTTTTGGAGCAACATCAACTTCTTTCTGATAAGCAGCACGGATTCCGCAGGGGAAGGTCCTGCTTGACCAATCTGCTCTATTGTCTAGAACAATGGACCCGAGCGATCGATGAAGGGAATACGATGCATACAGTCTTCGTAGACTTCAAGAAGGCGTTTGACACGGTGCCCCATCAACGTCTCTTATACAAGCTCAGCCGCATAGGGGTAAGGAGAAACCTTTTGCAGTGGATAGCAAACTTCTTGACTGGTTGTACCCAGACCGTATGTATTGGCGAACAGCGGTCGGCGGAGGTAGCAGTTGAGAGCGGGGTTCCACAGGGATCTGTTCTTGGCCCTATTCTCTTCCTTATATATATTGATGACTGCATAAGCGGACTAGACTGCGAAATCGCAATGTTTGCTGATGACATAAAACTTTGGAAGGTCATACGCAACCAAGACGATGAATTAAACCTCCAGGCAAATTTGCATAGACTAGAGCAATGGTCAACCCTTTGGCTCATGCCATTCAATGTGGCAAAATGCAACCTAATGCGCTTTGGTAGAACCAGCACTATGCCTCGGAGGGTGTATTACCTGAATCACACGCCGCTGCCAGAGGTTGAGGCTCAGAAAGACCTGGGGGTGTGGTTCACGCCTTCACTGAAGCCATCACTCCACGTCCTGAAAGTGGCTAAATCCGCAATGTCGAGCTTGTATCTAATCAAGCGAGCCTTTGCTAAGTTTGACAAAGCTGTATTTGGCAAGGTATTCGGCACGTTCGTGCGACCTCAACTGGAATTTGCCATCCAAGCCTGGAGACCTTGGACAGCCAAAGACAAAAAAAACCTCGAAAGGGTACAAAGACGCGCAACAAAATTAGTACGAGGACAACGGAACCTCCCTTATGAGACCCGATTGGTAAATCTTGACTTGTTTCCTCTGGATTACAGGCAGATACGTGGGGACCTAATCCAGGCATTTCGCATGTTGCGTGGTCAGGATTGCTGCCTCCAAACAAATGACTTCTTTGAGCGGGCCACCACCTCTAGGCTGCGAGGACACCCCCTCAAATTACGTGTGACTGGGGCAAGACTTGACCCAAGAAAATTCTTTTTCTCTAAGAGGGTAATCCAGGCATGGAATGCTCTTCCTGCGGATATTGTCATGTCCCCTTCCGTGGATGTCTTTAAGGCAAACCTAGACCGATATAATGAGTATCGTCACGATTAAGTACTCCAAATCCAATCACTGAACTATTCCGATTCTAAAAATTGAAGCGCTCTACATCCAAAACCTGAAATGCTAGAAATGCTATAAATATATACTAATAGTAATTTGTAAGTAGTATTATTATTATTAGTAATTAACAAAATGAGTCTCTGCCATTATCTACCTATGTTGTCTCTACTCACTATGCGATCTGCGCCGATCGTGTCTGAGGACGCACCTATCGCACCTATGGTCCTAGGCTATGCGGCCCTGTCACACCCTTTCTCGTATCGACCGACTGCTGACAACGTGGTAGGTTCCTCGGCTCTTGACACAGCAAAGGCGTATCATGGTCGCATCTCCGGTCTTCGGGACGTTCTCGTGACTCCGAGGTCTCCTCCTCGTATGGTCCTTCGGGTGTAGATATTACTCGTCATGGACGCCATGGCTACCGTCAACATTCACAGAAGCATCATGCCCCTATCATTCACATGCTTCCCCACGAGCGACAGTTTTTCTCCTAAAAACCAAAAATGACATTCCATTTTGAATTATGAGCCAGCCTTAGGAGTTTTTTCACTGTCTGCTATTCTTCCTCAGTTACACTGCTGGCTCGTGTAATCTGAGTGTGAGTTTTTTACTGGAAACAGGCGAGTAGTCGTTTGAAATTGTGTCAACGACTTCTTTAGAATGTTCGGCTTTGCCGATGCATTTCTTAAATCCTATGTACCAAGAGGGAGTTCAAAGGCGTTTGCCTATATTTCCTTTAATAAATTTGACTTGACTTGACTTGACATCTTCATCCAAAAAATAACACAACACCTGGACAATATAGTACCCGTAGCTGAATCTGGCTCTGCGCATGAAATCGCACAGGAGTCTGAAATTATAGGCTTGTAAGAGTCTTGTTCCAGTGATAGTCTTTTTCTTTCAAACAAGAAACGCCTCAAGAACGCCGGCTTGTCTATAGGAGCTAAGGCTACGACGGTTATGGCCTTAACACCTACAATCTTCCAGACCCTGGTTCCTTAGGAGTTTGGAGAGAAGACGGTGGAAAGGCGCGAGTAGACGGAACAGTGTATTGTTTATAGAAAAGTTATGGGAAAGTTGCCAGTCTATCCGGCATGGCTGTACGGCCGGAGGGCGCATGAGCGCGCGGCCTCCAACCCGTCTTGCTCAGAGCCGATTTCCAAGTGCGGTCTTTGAGAAATCGGGCCAGAAGACAGAGCGAGAGGGAGATAAATTTCATTGGCTAGGTCAGCCTGGAGATTTTGGGCAGAGAGGCAACTTGTGTCGGGCACGCGTGCAAGCTCCCGATTCGTCGCCTGATAGATGCGAGAGCTATGATTGGCTAATCGAGACGTCGAGAAAGCACATCGGTGAGCGTTTGGGATAGTGCACTTCGAAGCGAGCTAGTCAGCCAGGCACGACCCGCTACATGTCCATGACCATAAACCTATGGAGGAAATTAAGAAAGCTGAAATTCCAAAGCCGGCGCACCCACCACGAAGCACACAAAGACAGACTTTGATATCCACTGATGAGTCTGTAACCTCCAAGTAGCGAGTTTGCTCAGAGCTATGAGGAGGTTTGGCAGATTTGTTTAATTTGAGTTAACCCAATTGTGAAAATACTTGAGGCATTCGGCGGGGTTTGTACCCGTGTATTAGAGAGGGCCTTTACCGCCCTAACCGCTAAGCTACAAACGCCCCACCTCGCGCCATGAATTTAATCACACTTGGGTCGAAATTACCCGCCCAACTTTAGCGCTAGTATGGAATCCACCAATACAAAACAGCAAGCTGACTGCCTAAGCAGGATTTCCTAAGCAATCATCTAGAATCCACCAGAATGATTACTAGTTTGACTTAATTATTAGGAGGTTTGGCAGATTTGCTTTATTTGAGTTGACCCACTTGTGAAAAAACTCGAGGCGTTCGGAGGTATTTGAACCCGTGTATTAGAGAAGGCCTGCAACAGAAGCCAACTCAAATTTACTCAGAGCGTCACAGTAAACACTTGAAGACCGTATCAGTAGGAGAGGGAGGAGAAATGCAATTTTCGTTGACAGAAACCTGAACTGTTGTGTTCGGCAGCAGTGGTCAATGGTGAGGCTAGGTCTTGTGTTGACGCACCCGATGAGGCATGATGTATCTGATGGCCACTACTTTAATCGGCTTGTGAAGCAAGCACGACGACTGCCCAATTTATATAATTATGAATTAAATGAATAATCGGGGTAACTTTGCATGGATTTTTAAGACTGCCTATTGCAACAATTAATCCGGCCACTTCTTTTTGCACACACATTTGCTTGCCTATTTTTTGGGAAAAATGGAACTAAGTTGCACCACTTTCTCCCAAAATGGTGGTGGATCACATGCTTCGAACATGCCTGCGGCAGCACATTGGGCAGTTTATCGGCTGACAACCTGCATGGGTGTGTGCCTTTGCCTTGGTGGAAGTCTCGGAAAATTTACGTCCTCAGTGGAGATGGCTCGACCACGAAGCATTTTTACTCTCGGTGGATAGGGGCCCATATTGGGCTTGTGACCCTTAAACGACTCGGGTGTGAGTGAGTTTCACTTCCAGCTTAATGGACTGGTGCCGTTTGGGGTTGTGTTGAGTCACTTTGTGTGAGTTGGCAGGCTGGTTCCAGTGCACGCATTCGTCCGCATTAACTGCAGGAAACGAGTATGACCTGTTAGCTGTTATTCTGTCAATCCCGAAGAAGAAGAAGACGCGATCACTGGAACCAGGACTTCCCGACGGAATCCAAAACGTCAGGAAAATAAATGCCTTGTTCCAGTGATCGCATCTTCTTCGGAACTGGTATATTCTCCTCTATTGGCAATCTCTTTGGGCGCGATGCGCTCAGGTCGGCTCGTCGGTGGGAAACTATTGCCCTTCGAGAGTCATCTACTTATGCGCAGATTAGATTCCTGCAAAGGTGTCTCGATAATAATGATCTACCGAAGTATGTTTCTAAAAAACCTGCGGTTAATACAGAGTTAGCGAGACGCAATAAACCCCTTATCTGCGCATGCCTCAGACCTGTTTACGATTACCTATGACTAAGGATTCCCGACAGAATCCGAAACGTCAGGAAAATAAAGTCCTTGTTCCAGTGATCGCATCTTCTTCTTCGGAACTGCTGCCTGGAACTCGTATATTCTGCTCTATTGGAAATTCTGTCAATCGTGAGAGTCCAGCTGTCTGCGATTAGGGAGGGGGGGGACGGCCTCCCAGCCTGAAGTGAACGCGCATAACCGACAAACGTTCGATTTTCTGTAAGTCAACTTGACACCTGTTTAGTAAGTGAGGTTAGCAGGGGGTCAGTAAAATGATCTTCCTGCGGTCTTGAGTATCAGCACAAACGTCAAGCAGCCTGGTGTAGACTAGACTAGATATCACCAGAAACCCACCTCCCACGCGTGAAAGGTGCTGGCAACAATGAAGAACCTGAATGAACCTCAGAGAGTGGAGCCTCACGTGACAAGCACCTCCACGGAAAAGTTACCACAGGGATAACTGGCTTGTGGTGGCCGAGCGTTCATAGTGACGTCGCTTTTTGATCCTTCGATTTCGGCTCTTCCTATCATTGTGGAGCAGAATTCACCAAGCATTGGATTGTTCACCCACTAATTCGGAACGTGAGCTGGGCTTAGACTGCCGTGAGATAGGTTAGTCTTACCCTACTGATGGTTGAACTGTGTAAACAGTGAAGTACAATCTGGTCGTTGCAATGGCAATCCTGTTTAGTACGAGAGGAACCGCAGGTGCAGACCTTTGGAACATGTGCCTGTTCGAGCAGCCAATGGTGCGAAGCTACCATCTGAGGGATTAAGACTGAATGCCTCTAAGTCTGAATCCCGTCCATAGATGCGCAACGATACAGTTTGGCCTGCCACGTGGTTGGGCAGATATAGTACTTTCCGGCTAGGTTTATTCGGATGGGGCCAGCGTGCCTCACCGAACCTGGTCGGTCTGGTAATGTTATGCCAGAGCTGTGACCATAACCACATGCACCGGGCCATGGTGTTGTGGGGGTCGACACGATATCCAATTGTGGTATGAGCGTAGCAGCACTAAATCGTTTGTAGACGACTTAATGTTTTGTCGGGGAGACGTGAGTATTCGAGCAGCTATCACACTGCGAGGTATTGAGTCCTTTCCCTACCCGACGTAATGATTTGAGGCCTTGGAGTCCCATTCATACAGTTATTGTTAATGGTATGTACGCATGTACAAATATTTCAAGCAATGAGTGAGCCACTAGCAGAAACTTCGTTTCGATTGACAAGCTTCCGTTCAGTTAACAAGGGGTCGGTGCGTGTGCATGTTCCTGTGTCCGTCGTCGAGTCCTGCGCCCAGGGCACGGACACTCAATCACCTGCAACCAACCAGTGAATTAATGCAGGTTGATTGGCTACGTTTCGTAAGACGAGTGTTGCGTAATCTCAAGATATTGCAGTCACCTCAGAATGTGAGCTTGTTTCGGACCGCCCGCCAGAATAAAATGTTTATCTAAAAGTGGCTGCCTACGTAGTATTTGATTTTCTCATTGGTTTTCAGCGGCTTTATGTAGAAAGATTTATTGTGTAAAAAAATATGCAGGAAAATATAGCTTCTTGTTCTCGGTCGGTAGCAATGAAGGCTTTGGTAAAATTATATGCTTTAAGACGGTTTGTATTTTGGTTTTAAAAATGGTTCTGAGGAAGCGCTTTTTTTAAAGGCGTGAAGAGTTCATTCACAATAACTCGACCCCGTCATTTTTTAACGGTGATTATAAAGTATAGATATTAACAAATAACTTAAAATACATGGCAATAAAAATCACGACCCTATTCAAGTCATTTGTCGGACTCCAAAACACACTTCGGTATTTACATTAACATCTTCTGAGACAGGAAATATACTGTTTTTTCGATCAATGCCTACGCAAACAGTTATCTGTCCAGAGAGAGCTATTTGAAAGATGAGGATTTATCATAGAACCGGACTGTCTGTAATCCGGAATGACACATCTTGTGGTAAATGAGGCCGACGGGAGGTCTGTTCAATCTCGCTGGTGCGAACTTGAATGATGAGCAAGCAAGTGAGAGGAGGGAGATGGGGGATGGGGGGGGGGCGACATATACCCCAACCCACCCCTTCCCTCTACGAGCGAAAGTTGCTGGTTACGAGGACTTGAAACATGCATGAATTTGAGAGTCTGGATCACGCCCTCGCTTAAACCCTCCCTGCATTGCGCAAAGGTAGCCAAGCCCGCGATATCGGTCCAATACCTCGTCAAAGGACTTTTTCTGCCTTCGAGGAAGAGTGCTTCACAAAAGTTATCGGAACATTCGTACGACCGCAACTAGAATCCGCTATCCAAGCTTAGAGACCCTGGGCTGCAAAAGACATCAACATCCTCGAGAAGGTTCAAAGGCGCGCAAACAAACTTGTTATGGGGCGGGGCTCGCAGCCTTATGAAACGCGGCTGCTGAATCTCAATCTCTTTCCATTGCGCTAAAGGCAGCTTCGGGGGGACCTGATATTAGCATTCCGTTGATTACGTCTTTGGGACTGCTCTCTTATATCAGGAGATTGCTTCGAATTAGAAACAACAACGAAGTTGAGGGATCATCCTCTCAAATTACGGGTGACTGGGGCCAGTCGAGACGCTCGGAAGCACTTCTTCTCAAAAAGGGTGATCAGAAAGTGGAATGCGCTTCGTCAGGACGTCGTTATGCCGGAATACGTAGGGATTTTTAAGTGGAAACTGGATCGATATAGAAGTGCACGATAGATCGGAACTGACAATTTACAATAATACTACTACTTTGAAGTTTTCAGCAGTATTAGTTTTTATATCAGGTAGAATGTACTAAGGTGGACCAAGCGTAGAATGTAAGTAACATGCAAGTGACTCCCAGACCAGTGCAGTCCAGCCATGAGTGGGCCGGAGTCCAGAGGCGCATTCCGACAAGTCGATCACCGGGTCTGGAGATCTGCAACCGAACAGTAGGTCGTCCAGTCCGGGAGTGACTGAGCGTAAACAACCCCCCCCTACACTGGCCTTGCGAAGTGGGTGGCCAGTGAACCAGACAGAGAATGACCTTGAAAGGTTTGTCCCCGCGGCCTCCGAGGGAAGCGTGGTTTAGAATAAGGGGTCGCTACACCACTGTGACAAACACTCGCGTCATTATCAGAAGGAAAGCCAAGACAAAATGAACTAAGAACCGTCAATAAATCTCTCAGACGCCGTGTGACAGCAAATTCGAGGGGTTAAATAAGCCAACAGGGCGGGAAAAACAGAGGGCCTCAACTTTCGTCACATTCGCGTTCTTGTTCTGCGGCCCTCGTACGAACTAAAAAAGGGTCGATCCCAAATAAAAGAAAATGGCTAGCCAGAGTGGGCAGTAGGGGGCATTCATTCAAAAGTATTTCGCGAAATTTGGTGGCTGGTCAGCACGGTGGCAACCTTGGTGTCATCTACAACAGCGTTTACCAGCCTGTATTCTCTCATCAACTCTCTTCGACTTCGTGATGGACAAGTCTCTTCAGCGTGCCCCACCACATTCGTACAGCCCATTGCCGCTCTAAATTCGTGCAATATGCCGACATTTGCGAAAGGTTAATACTCACTCGCTAGTTGGCATTGAGTAAGGTGCTCAAACAGATTATCATGTAGCCTGTTATCGATTCATTTCAGTCATTGATGAATGTCGGTAATTTAACGAGCTTCTTTCAGCCCGCTAACAAAAATGTTGTACTGTAACAACCATGCATTTTTATCATTGAATTTAACTGTCTTTTCAAATTTAAATATATTCAATGGAAAACGGACACAAATAAATTTTTTCTTGCACTAGTTTCGTAGCAAATTATGCCTTCGTTAAATTTGATACTTGAACGTTGTGTACACTTCGGTGTTAAAAAGCTTTCTAAATTGCCGAATAATTCTGTAGTCTACCGACTTTTACATGTGCGCTTAACTTTTCCAAACTGCATGACGTGCATATCCTGTTAAAGGAATAAGTCACAAGGTTCTCATGAAATTTTGTAATAGTTTAGTATGGTTCAGTATATTAAGGGTAGTAGGCAATGCCTTTGAAGACCTTATTGAAAACAGTATGCATGAAATATCCAACATAAAATACGTAACTATAAACAGTGAGTAACATACATACATGTACAAATTTTAACGTGTGCGTGTGAGCAGTCAGAATAGTCTCTTGTGTACATAATATATCCAACATAAAACGTGTTACTGTAAAATAGTGAGTAGCATATAAAGTGTAAAGTTTATCTTTAGGTATTTCCGGGGCGTAAATGAACTGTAAGTGTTAAGTAGATGTTCATCCATTCTGTGGATCATGCTGTATACATTATTAGCAGCATTAATATAATGACGATACGCTGGTTTATCAATGAATAACTCACAGTTGTCCAAAATCTCATAGTTCGATATTTTTTCTAAAACCGAAGGATGCCGTTTTTTTAATTTTGAAACTTAAGGATGTAATTTTCTACTAGAAGAAAAAAAGAAAGAATTTTTAATTTAGAGGCAGTCAAAATCACGAATACATATGCATGCTAATTATGTAGCCGTTTTTGCACTACACACATTTGTACGCGAGCAGAAGGAAGTTCTTCAAAAGTCCAGCATCCCATCTTGACGGAAATGACTTGAGAATAAGCCATATGATAATCAGTATTGCAGCCTTACTCAAGGCCAATTAGTAAGAGGGTATCAATCTTTCGCAAATGTCGGCATTTTGCACGATTTCAGAACCATACTGTAGATGATCGTCAACGCATTAAGCATCCTTATTTTCTTATAGTTTGGTGATTTTAAAGCACTCGTTGAAAGAATTGCAGTTAACTCCTTCCTAGGGAGAATTCCTTATTAAAATGGTCGCTCTCTGTTCTGTGGCCAAAGGCACCTTAAGATACACCATATGGTTATTAATTTGATGGACAGCGGCGGCAGCGTGGATTTTCGATGACTCTGGGACACAAGTAGACACCACCATCCATCGAATGCGACAAAAGGTATGTGATAGGACCACGAGATTGCTGAACCAAACGCTACCAGCACACAGTGATTACGTCAAAACATTCCATTTGCCCGCATGGGCTGTCCTTTCAGAGGTTTTCTTTCATGACGTTGTAAGGGTTTCTGCTCGGAAAAGGTGAAAGATCCGGTTTTCAGATTCCGATTGACAAAAAACACAGCCGTCGAGAAGGTGGTTTAACCGCCTCATAGAGATGGTGGTAATGGTTACTAGTAGCCAAGCATCTGCCAAAATGACGAAGACAACGAAAACCAAGAAAAAATAAAACAATTTAGGCTCGATCGCTTTGATGAGGTTGAACTGAAACCGAACTCACCGAAAAGTCGGTTGCATTACGATGAACGGTTTGACCTTCTCAAATTAACAAACTAAAACCTCAGCATTGCTGCCAGTAAGTTAATTTTTTATGAAGCAGACCGGCTTGTCTGGTTCCGCAGTTTACTTCTTAGTCTACCGCAATCCTAAACAATCATTCTTTCCTCTCTCACATAAACTACCCTCTTGGGTACAAGTTAGACGCAAACCAGCAGTTTCTCTCATAAAAGCGAGGTGTCTCGCTATGTGTGTTTACGTGTCTTTGTAACCACACCTCCATACAAGTGTACACATCCCACAGCATAAATTACACGAGACAGTATTTGTTCAAAATCATTACTTTTCACAAAATCAACAGCGGTCTTAACAAACACGGTACGTTCAGCGTTAACGCCCAAATTCCAGTGTAAATCTTTGGTTGTACCAAATGTGTTTATATAGATATTTCAAAAACATCTGTGACGCAGTGTAAGACATTCTCTTGCGCAGAATTTTCGGCTTACCTTAAAAATGGTTTTCAGACGGTACTTCGTAGCTTTTTAATATTTTTTGAGCAGGTCGCTCAGTATATGTGGGGGCAAAATACAGGAGGAAGGCTCGCCCGAAAAATTAAAATGCACTTGTGTATTTTTAAGTTGGTAACAACAGCTCCTCTTCAAAAGAGACAAAACTGAGATTGTTTACCTATGTCAGATGGCGCGACAGAATAGATATGTACAGCCAAACAACTAGATTGTGAGGGGGGACGGACGATGGACACATAATTACGGTAGGAATTGATGCGGGAGGGGTGCAAACCGCCACGTCTTCCTGTGAAGAAAGGGGGGGGTGAATCAAGGGGACTGCACACCGCAGACGTTGCCGTCATCGATGTGGGTGGGCTCACACAATCATTGCGCGTCGAGTTTGACCGTATTTTTAGCTTTCGTTCGTTGTGTTCGGGGCATAGGGGTGGCCAAGCAGTGAGATTCAACATGGTCCAACAAAGAGTACCAGCTTCAATTAGGTCGTGGGTATAAAGCTCCGATGCTGACATCAGTCTTAACTCCGAAATCAACCATCCGGCAGCTTGTAAATGAAGCTGCTACCGCACCCCGTGCCTTTTCCAGCGGACCTTTTGTTACGGTAACAGCGACGATCAACTTAGATAAGAACTCGCTTACTTATACCAGTTATTTCAGTTCAACGGACACCCTGGCTAGCCTTGCGAATAGTTGTCTAAGGCCCTAGAGACAACCAAAGACTCCTGGAATTAATGGGGAACCAGGGCTTCAGCCTACAACCAGGGCATTTAAAAAGTAACCACCTGAAAATAATCCCACTTTGGCATCACTTCTGCTCACAGGCCGGTTTCGCATTTATAAAAAGAAGCTGGCCTTACTCATACAAATTCACACACGAAATTGGAGTTTTTGTTTTGGCGTACAGGTGGAATTGTGAGTTTGCTCAGGTGAAAGGATCCTCAGAAGGGAAAATTGGCAGAATTTTGATGAAATCCGACGTCGACAGATATCGACGAAATTTCCGATTATTTTGTTTCTGTCGGTCGTACTGCAACAAAACACCAATATAAACAAAATGCTATGAACATATCTCTTCCAGACTTTACCTGAGAAAAATCACGTGAAAGCAGGAATTAGCGATCATATTATTTTTTTGGAAACATGAAACAATTTTAGTTTTGAAAATTATTGTAGCAAAAATGCAAAAATTCATATCAGAGTATTCAGAAGACAATTTGGCGAGTGTACGTAAGCTCCAGTCTCCGGCGAGACTAGAAGCTGAAGACTGGATTTACCGGCAGTACAATCTATGTAGACTATTAGCCGCTGTGTCGGCTGTCAGAGCCCGAGAATGAGATCGAAAGCAGACCAGGACGAGTGAGTTTCTTAAGTGACCAGTGAACGTTCACCAATGAGTACCAATATCTCCCGGTTTAAACCGGCCGGAAAAAGTGCTCGTGGCTCAATGGCTAGAACGTTGGACTTCTGAACAAAATGTATTGGACGGTGCACCAGTTGGGGGGTGGATACGACTGGCTGATGACGGTTAATAAGCCAAGAATGGCTATTCCATTCTTTTTGTTTTTGTGGACTTTACTATCTGCCTAGACAATCGGGTTAACTTTAAAAAATGTCGTAAGGGGCTTTGCTGTACAATATATTTTCAGATAAAGCATTCTTTGGAAGCGGAAGATAAACGGTTTTCGAAAATCCTTCAATTCTTCAATAGTTAAGTCAGGTTATTTATTTGCAGCCAAAAGTGTATAAATTCTTTTCACAAAAATTAAAAATCCAGAAAAAGTAGCATGTGTCAGCTTAATTATTAAATAAATAAAGAGATACCATAATACTTAGGGTTTTTTGTTAATAATATCCATAACAGGGTCGGACTTTTTGGTGTTGAAGTTTCCTCTGGTATGGTGATTAGTTTAAATGTTTTGGGTAGTCTATTAATAGCTCCCACATGACCATGTTCATAAGAACTAATACCCAGAAGACAACGTTTTTAGTAAAAGCTTTTAACAAATATTGCATTTTTAACGATCCGATAAACATGTAAGTGCAAGGAGGCTTAAAAGCACGGCAAATCCTAAAAACATTTTGGACTTTAAAAAACGATCTGAAATGACTTGTAAAACAATGCACAAAACAGATAAATTTGACGAAAGGACATTTATTTTTTGTAAAAATGTCTGGTTGGAGATTCGCCTGATGAATATTCTTATTTGTCAAACTTACAACTGGAGGCTTCTTTAAAAAGTGGCTTTTTATTAATGGGTCATCAATACTTTATGGTAAGGGTTCTTTCACCGAGCAGCACGGAAATCACTCGTTTCGCTCTGCCTTGAGGCTCGGTCTCGAGTCCAAACAACAACCGCTCAATGGCTACTGTTTTTTTTCTTTGCGTTATTTATTTGCTCCAGGTTGTATACTATTTTTTTTATTTTTTTATTACTGATATTAATGTTCGTTTGCGGGTGATGATCGAAACTTTGCAAATTTCAGCGCGACTTCTTACAGATTTCGATTGGGAAACTTCATTTTGTTAGAGGTGCGTTTACCGACCAGTAACGAGACTCAGGCATCTCTTAACCGATCGAGGAGCTCCCTTTCAGCAACAATAATCAAATGTTCGAACGTATCACTCCTGGAGTCGATTAACAACTTCAGACCCACACTCATATGATCAAAACCCCTTAAGCGCGGACTTACTTCAGAAAAAGCTTCTAAACAGGACGCTAAAGCGGCTTAAAATATAAGTTTAACTTTCCAAACATTTCGAGGGCTATTATCTCAAACCCGGTCAGAAAACATTTGTATAGCTTTTCTTCATGACCTTCTTATCCAACAGAAAATCCGGACATTTTCTTTTGCCGCACATACACATCTGACTGCTCCTTCTTTTTCGGAAAATAATGGAACAAAGTTGCTTACCTTACCCCTGGAATGGTGGTAGATCACATGGTTCGAGCAGGCACATCGCGTCACATTTATCGACTGACGACCTGCATGGGTGTGCGTGTGGGTGCCGTGGTGGAACTCCGTGAAAATTTACGTCCACACTGGCGATGGCTCCATCACGAAGCATTTTTCTCTCAATGATTTAGGGCCCTTATTCGGCTTGCGATTCTTAAACGACTTGGGTGTGACTGATTTCACTTTCCAACTAAATGAACTGGTGCATTTCGGAGTTGTGTTAAGTCACTTTCTGTGACTTGCCTGGCTGATTCCAGTGCACAAATTCGTCTGTGCTAGCTGCAGGAAACGTGTATGACCTGAAAGCTCTTACTCTGTCAATTATGGCGGCGCAGATGTCTACGATTGGGTAGTGAGAAAGGGGGGCATGACAGCCTAATAGGAACGGTCTAACCGACAAACGTTCGACTTTCTATCAGTCAACTTGACACAGGTTAGTAATTGAGGTCGACAGGGGTTGAGTACATGCATCGTAGTAGGGTCTGGAGTACCAGCGTGGGCTTCAAACACCTCGCTTTAGACTAATCTGATCAACGTGTAAGTGAAGATGGATTTTGGGGATAAAACCACCAGACTCCCCCCACTAGGCGCAAAAGCTGTTGGCAACTGTGAGGAACCTGAATGAACCTCATACAGCGAGCCTCGGGTGACAAGCTGTTCCATCTACGAGAATTTCAAGTAACGAGGGACCCACGAGCAGAAAATTGGTTTCGATTGACGTTATTCTGCAGTGGGTCGTGCCTGGCCGACTAGCTGGCGTCCAAGTACAATTTTCTGAAGGCTCACCGATGCGGTTTCTCGAAGTCTCGATCAGCCAATCATAGTTCCCGCATCTACACGGTTTGAACAAAGCGAGGAATGGCAGGCTTGCACGCGTTCCCGGCTCAAGCTGCTTCTTTGCCCAAAATCTCCAGGCCGACCTAGCCAATGGACGCGCTCTCCGTCTCTGTCTTCTGGCCTGATTCTTGCTAAGACCTGACTTGGGATCCGGTCGATCTCCTGAGCGTACGGGCTTTCCCAAGCCAGTCTTCTCTAATCTTTTCTCCTCTCTTCAGTGTACACAATAAACTCTTCCATCTACAGTAGTCGCCAATGACCACGCAACGTTCATAATGAAATTTGACCTGGTACTTTAGCGTATATTTAGTTACACTATTTTGATTCATTCAGTTTATTGAATGCTGCGAAAGCCTTTTACTGAGTTAAGTCGTCATTTAAGTTAGGTTTATTAAGAGAAATGGCCATTAATTTTAGAGAAATTGGGAGTAGTCTCATATGGAAGGAATTTCCTATGTTATCACGAAAGAGAGAAACAAACTACACTTTAATGCTGATAATACTAGAAAGGAACTGCAAAATAAGTAAAATGGGTAAAACAAATGTCCAAAATTGTTCAGATTAAAGTGAAGCCAAGTAAAAGGGACAGAATTAGCTTGCAGTAACATTGAGGATTTGTATTTTAAAAATTATGTTTACCTATCCTGTGAAGGTTTTTGCACAAAATGCAATAACAGTAGTGTATTTGTTCAAATACGCCAACGAACCTCAATTTTTTTTCAATAAAAGCCAAATGTCTAACATGTTCTCGCAAATTTTATACAAAAAAGCCCGAAGTTGATGTACGTCGTGAAGACGTATAGTTTTTTTATACTATTAGTTCCCTTTTTGCTTGATTTAGAAACGGAACCGACGAAAGAATAATAAGTAGTTCAAAAATGGCAATGTTTATGGCAAGTGGAATCGATCAACTTATGCGGAAGGTAATCCATTATAAAATGAAAAGAAAGTTCTTTCATCTCCCGTCAAAATAAATCGTTTATCTTCAAGAAACTTAAATTCTCAAAAGTATCAAATTTCATTGTGACATAACGTCGGAAAAAGTAAATATATGCAGAAGTTCATCAGCCAAATGTCTAATCAAAGCAATTTCTAAGAGGTTACCTTTTACGGAAAGTATTTTATTGATCTTAGGAATAGTAGTTTCACAACTGCAGTGCGGACAAGATTTACACTCGACAATGTGTTTGCTGTTTTGAGGCATAATTGTACATAAAAAAACGTGGCAATATTCATTAAAACTAATATCAGAAAACATTTGATTTCGGTGAATGCTCTTTACATTTATATTATTGAAAAGGTTTTGGTGTAAACGTCCAACAAATTCAGAATTTTTAAATTTATCAACGAAGACAGTAAAAACAAGGCATATTATGACACCCTTTTGTTGATGACATTCAATAAATACTTATCCAGTAAGACTTAAGTTAACAGAATATCTTGACTAAAGAAGAGTTCTAATTGTATATAAAAAGTGGTTGCTTCAAGTGTTCCATTTAAAACAATATCTGAATTTATTGTTCGAATTTATAGCTCTTTTTACGCCTCCAAAATCATAGGATTATGGAGAAAGTTTTATTTTTCGTTAAAAACACTTAGTAATTCCTAGAGTTCATTTAAGTACCTAATATACCTGATGCAGTTCATTATTATTTTTAAAACTTCCTAAATGTATTCACATTGGTATTTGAGTAATGATCAAACTTAAGTCATTCATCTGAATCTTAAACACACTTTGAAATTTCCATTAACAGTTAATTAGGCGGGGAATATAATGTATTTCAGTTCAGGGCCTACGCAAACAGTTACCTGTCCAGAGAGAGCTATTTGAAAGACGAGGATTATTTTTGGGACCGGACTGTCTACAATCCGGAATGACACATCTTGTGGTAAATGAGGCCGACGGGAGGTCAGTTCAAGGGTTGTAGCACGTCAATCTCGCTGGTGCGGACTTTACTGACGGATCGGCAAATGAGGATTATTTGTGGGGGGGAGGGGTTGCGGCATACCTCTAACCCACCCCCTCTCCTCCTACGTGCGAACGTTGCTGGTTACGACGATGACGAAGAACATGCACGAACCACATAGTTAAGTTCAATGCCTACGCAGAAAGTCGTTTGCCGAGAATGCCTTATGAGGAGTCGAATTGTAGAGTCGTTTTTAATGACGAAAAAAATGCGGCTGGCTTCCAGGACTGCATAAACAAGATGCTGAAAAAGAAACGCCTACTCACTTTACATATTCTGCCTTGCAATAAATGTCAGGTAGAAAATACTTTCACGTGTTCTAACAATAAATGTTAACCTACGTCTTAACCGAAGGCCTACTTAACGCGAACCCAAACTCCCATCCATAACTCCAACCTTAAATTCTACCCGAAACCTCAACTTAATTCTAAATTTAGTTTATCTGGTAAAATGCACAAAGCAGCATATATTGTGAGCAGTTCCAATTAGAAGCGGAAAGTTGGTAGTTGGCTAGACAGTTGGGTATGCTAAAGCCTTCTCCTTGCTGGTATTAGTTCCAATCCCATGGATTCCATTGCCGTCGGCAGCGAGCCGGAACCCGAGCAGCTATGTCATAAAAGAGCAGTACATCAGACAATGTCATGACCCAGATATCAGTGAATAATTTAGGTTAATTTCCGTTTGTTTAATTGGACATGAGGCCCGGAAAACCCTTTACTAAAGAGTACTGTGTGTATTATCTTGTTTATTGAAGGAAAACAGTCAGGATTTACATGAACTCAGGGGTTGTCCGGTATCATCTGCTATTAACTACCTCACAACAAAAAAATACAAGTTTTAGAGTAGTTATTTAAAGGGAACATCAATTTTAATAAGAAAAACTTGAAGTGAATCCCTTCTGAAATCTGAAACTCTAATCTTGAATCTTAATCCTTAGGGCAGTGCAACTGCAATGGATCGTATTGCTTCTAAAAAGGACGAATTTAACCTCGAATATTGTTTTTTGAATGTTCCTGATGTTTTTGCCACAAAACACAATACTACAATTGTTTGTCCGTAATTTGTTTTACCGCAGCAAGATGTCAGACTGGAAAAAAAATGCGTATATTTTTTATAAAATCGGTGGCCACAACAAGCCATGTGTATCACGTGACAAAATACGTTTTTTCATAATTTAGTTTCTTATTATGTATAATTAAGAAACAGGAATGACAGTATACTTGTACAGTGGATATCACAGTTAATGAAAAATGTGGAAATTAAACAAAAGTGAAAACATTTTATGCACAATAAAGCGAGTTGACTGCGTCCAACTCAACAGAAAAAAAAATACTTTTAACTGTCCGATTCTCGATGTTTTGAAAGACAATAGGGTTGAACATGTGTTACTGCCTTTAAGACGGGATTGATGGTAATGTTAACTTAAAGCAAAACGCATGCACATTTTTTTCATTGAGAGGTTTTCTGAGCCTCAACTCCAGTCTAAATACACAAAAACAGGACCAAATGTACGATAAACTCCTCAACCTTATTTCAATCAGGACACCTACTGTAACCCCGACTCTATGTTATTTCTCAAAGACAATATCAGACATTGGCGACCCCACGAGCCTACACGTCAGCCTGTTGGGAGTTCCCTGTAAATGTACATACATCTTAAGATTGGAGGATTTAGTAGCATCAGGGCAGTGCTCCATTTTATCGCCTGTGCGTCAAATGATTAATTCGATTACCTTGATTGCCAACTTATCCAAAAAGCTGTGAGGGAGACTTATGAGTTTGAAATTCCTGTAAAGGCTTAGTTAACTACTTGCCATAGATTTGAAGGCGAACACCAGTACAGAATCCGTTAGGAAGTTCGCAAAACTGAAACCCTTTGGATGGAAATCAGGAAACACTGTTAATCACCGGAACGGTTTTTATTTCTTGCTGCCATTTCTGACAGTTCGGTCCTGTCAAAGCAGTGACCGCCACTAGCTAGCATGAACAACAACAGGCGTTTTGAGTATAGACCCAAACTCGTAGTATGCAACTTATATTGGAAAGATTGGTCATACCTTCGATATTCAAGGATTGACCACCTTGGAACTCAGATACCAACTCTATGAAAATGGCATCGAAAACTGCCAGCATCCTGCAAAGTCCAGCGCCATTACGTGCATAAATACAAGGGCAAAGTTATCCCAAACTTGAATAATGCGAGCATAGGCGACTCTGCGACGGACTTGTAGGTATCCAAATCTGCGTACAACGCTCAACCTATCGCGACTGTCAGCACCATCACACGAGTTTCCGCCACCCCCAGTCCTATCTGACCAATTACCTTAAATGCCACCTCACAGAGGGCTCCAATATAAAGACTGTCACGAGCTCAAACTTCGTAGGTTATCGTACCCTCATCCGGCTGGCAACTTTCTCCAACCTATACTCAACTATTCCAAAATAAGTAAAATAGGTAAAGAATATATCTCTTTCAGAAGTGGAAAAGTTTGTCGAAAATTGTTCAGATTCAAATGAAGCCAAGTTGAAGGAATCACATTTATTTGGAGTAGCATTGAGGATTTGTATCGCAAAATTATGTTCAGCTATCCTGTGAAGTTGTCTGCACAGAATGCAGTAACAGAAGAGTGTTTGTTTGAATGCACGAATAACGCTCAGTTTATCCTTGCACAAAACCAAAATGTCGAACATGTTAACGCGAATTTCAAATAAAGAAGGCCTTTTTGAATGTAACTCATGTAAAAATATAGTTTTTGATTACTTTAAGTTCCCCTTCGGCGTTATTTAGAAACAGAACAGACAGAATAATAATAAGTATATCAAAAAACGGCAATGTATAAGACCAGTTCTTTTTAATTCGAAGTTGAATTGATCCACTTTTGCGAAAAAAAATTCATTTTAAAGAGAAAAGAGAGCTCTTTCATCTCCAGTCAAATCGAACCGTTTATCTTCAGTAAATTTAAAGAAATTCTCAAAATTGTTAAATTTCATTGTGACATTACATTGGAAAAAGTAAATATACGCAGAAATTCGTCAGCCGAATATCTAATCAAAGCAATTTCTAATAGGCTACCTTTTATGGAAAGGTTTTTTATTAATCTTAGGAAAAGTAGTTTCACAACTCCACTGCGGACACCATCCACTCTCGACAATGTGGTTTGCTGTTTTGAGGCATTTCTTCATTTCACCAATGTTGCCGTGTTCATTAAAACTAATATCGGAAAACACTTTCTGTACGTAAATGCTCTTTATGTTTATCTTATTTAAAGGTTTTGGTGTGAACGTCAAACGGACGCAAAATGTTTCAATTTATCGATGAAGACAACAAAAACAAGAGAACGTTGACGCACTTTTTCCCACGAAATTCAATCAATACTTATAGAATGACGGTCAAATGTACGGAATATTTTGACTGAAGAAAAGTTCTTTCTATATAAAGAAAGTAGTTGCTCCAACTTTTTAACTTAACAAAATATCTAAATTTATTGTTCTAATTTATAGCTATTTTTTATGTCTCCACCTGCCCGGGATTATCGAGAAAATTTTATTTTTCTTTACAAACACTTACTTTTTCCCATAGTCATTTTGAGTACTTAATATATCTTATGCTGTCTATTATTATTTCTATGTTTTTTAAGTGCATTCACACTGGTATTCGAGTCATGATCAAACTTATACAAAGTTATGAAAATTGTGTGGTCTTTGGCGACTAATGTATACTAAAGAATAAACTATTTCTTCTACTTGACGTCTAACTTTTTCTTTTCCCATACTGGACCATGCCTGAAGATAGCAGTAAGGGTTTTAACTATAAACATAATCCCTCTCATACTGGAATCACGCCTGAAAAGTCAGGAAGAAAAACTCAGCTCCCCGTCCAGCTTTATTTCTACAAAAACAGGAGAGAAATGGGATGAAAATGGGGTGTGTGTTATCGCGGTTTTTGAAAACTGTTCTTCAACCAAGCGGGAATCATGTTATTAGAAAACTCTGGTGGGGCAAAATGGGGCTGGGGGTGATGTTGTGCAGCGAGAAAGCGTATTCTATTTTTTGTAAAAAAAGACAAAAACTCAAAGTTGTTGAAGAGGAGTAGGAGGAGGATGATACGCGTGGAATGTAATTCTTTTTTGATTGATGTGTCATAAATCGTTGTCTCTTGCATCTGCTCGAAATGGGCGAGGTCTAGACGGGCGAGACCTTGTTGGCGTAAATTGCTCCCACCACGAGAGCCAGTAGGACGCCCTAAGACACATGAACAAAAGTTAATATATTGGCGCCAGCAAGGCATGGGACAGAGGTTTGTCAATGATGTGGTAGTGAAAGAGTCAAAGGGTAAATAAGAAAAAACAATGAATAGTTAAAAGGGCTATTGGAATGTTAACGTTTCTTTTGTAAGCTGTTTTCGCCTTTATGGGCAAATGCCGTCGAGTGCTCTCAACAAAGTACATTTTGATGCCTCCATAGGAGTAAACAAACGCTTTAGCTGCCCCTTATTTACACTTTCCAATGTTTTAAAAACCGACTTACAAAGGTCAAAAATCAACCTGTAATCCGAAGTGGCGAAATTTGCAGTGTACATATCTGCACTCCTCTTTCAAGTTATCAATATATAATGTTTCGTCCCAAATTTTTAAGTGATTCGCCGGACTATTGTGTGCATTAAAACCAATTTTTACCTCTCTTTGTTTATTTTAACTACAAAAACGAGGTCATTAGTGCACGACGTTAACACTCTTTTGAAAACACTTCAGCTTTGCCTAAATTTTGCAACCACTTCAAAGATGATTCGTCAAGATTTTGGCAATTAAAATGTTCATCCCTTACACATTTTGGGGATCTCAAATGTTATTTAGTTCGTAGGCCCACTTTTACCCACCATGAATGTAAGACGTTTTTTCTGGAAAAAAATTGAGTTATATTTTTTGAAAAAAAACTAATGTTCCTCTCCATCTCTATCAAAATTAATTGCCAACTTGGAGTAGATTAGTATATTCAAGGGTCTCTTGGATGAGAATTATATTATTTGAAAGCACATTTGTTGGGAATTGAAAACGTTAAAAAAACATTCGAGACAGAACATCCCAAACAGGGTGAATTCAGGTTTCTGTCACCAGTAATAGTTACGCATCTACAGATTTCCCATTTGGTCCATCTCTCAAACAGGACCTATAGGTGCAGTGGACCGAGGATTCGTGTGTATACTAAAAGCGAAGACGGCAACAGTAGCTTATGTAGGCCTACTCATTAATCCCTACTCCCTGTATTTTTTCCTACGAAAACGGTGGTAATAGGGTTTTATGGAAGGGGAATTAGGGCACGCAGTAAAATATACTTTAATAAATGCTAAATGCATTTATTTTAGTTTGTTTAGAAGTGCTGTTAATTAATGTTTGTAGATTTTCCTAATCCGTTTTATCGTTTAACGTATTGCGGAAAAACCCGATTATAAAATTGCAGGTTGTTTGAATTTCCCGAAAAATTGAAATAGTGGTTGGTTCAATTTACCGTTCTGGAAATAGATTAGTATAGTCTGCGGCGCAAAGCACCACGCACACCTTCAATTAACATGCGGAACAAACTATCTCCCAGTGGCCGTTGGAAGCAATTTTGACTGCATTTTTTTCACTTTACACTTCTAAAAATGTCCTTTTCTGCCCATCCTATTTTCTAACCCACCAAATTTTTATAACCACCGTATTTGCAGGACAAATTTCTCGGACTTGGGGTATATGAGTGGGCCTATATAAGCTACGTTTGCCGCGAAGACTTCTGCAAGTGTATTTAGTGGCACTGGCATAACTTCTAACCTCCTTAACAATTAGCTAGGCGTAGTCTATTCTCGTTGATGCACGTTCACCGATTGCTTACGGAATTCCCTCGTCCGGCTCTGCCTTTGGGTTCACCTTTGAACCCCGCCAGTAACCCCACAGCGAGTAGTTCTTTAGACAGATCACCCCTTGACTCAATGGTTAGAGCACTGGACTTGTGCTGAAAAGGTCGTGTGTTCAACCCTCGGGTGGTGCACCAACCAGGGTTGGGTGTGACTGACTGATGAACCTCACTAAGCCCGAAATGTCCATTCCAGTTCTCTCTCTTTTCTTTGCCGGATATGTCCATCTGCTTAAATTATCCTTTTGGATTTTTCATTTCCCCACGGGTCAACAGACACAAACTGGTGGTTAATAGCAATATTTCGTCCAAAGTCCATCAGCCAACCACGTAATCTTAGTCAAACTACCCACAAACAGTCAGTAGTGTGGTATATACTTGCATAAGTCCTGCTATTGATAGCGCGTAGTGATAGGTCCCGGTGCGTCATATTCGTGATGAGGTGTGATGACGGATTCCACGTTCAACCTCACTCTCTCTCTCTCTCCCATCCTTGCATCACAAGCGGCATTATGCTTCTTTACTAATGGACCTTTCTACTAAAACAAAGCTCGTTACTTGGTACGGCCTCTGTAGACACCCCTCAAACGCCACAACGACACGTTGCCACAACGATGACGAACAAACTGGAGTGGCGAGCAAATATTTGTTTTACACAGTGGGTGTTTGTTTGCACACCCTGTGTGTTCCAAATTGGTGCCACTAAAGTACACTTACGCATAGTACAACGGGATGCTGAGAATTACGAGCCTTGTGTAATGTCATCATGTACTAAGTGCCCACCTGATATAGGCCGAGACTTCTGTCTCACACACGACAGTTCGACTGTCACTCTCGACGATATGCATCACGAACCTCAGCAAACTGAAGCAAAGCGATGACTCTCGCGAAATTATGGTGAAAGCAGACTTTCGGAGAATCTACCCCACTGTCTCACAAATTGCCACTCCTACGCCGGGACCCGGTGCTAAAAAAAGTCGAGATAACCAGAGATAGGGGCAGGCGCAGACGGATGGCGCGACCAACAGTCAACACGCGCACCAACAGCACACCTCGCTAGGTAGGCTCGCCTCCTGGTGTGCCATAAAGGCCACGTTATAAGGGCGCCATTGAGCCTGACCCTCAGCAGGCAGTAAGCCAGTCGACACAAATATACACAGACTGGACTGACTGTGGTGTACAAGTTATTTTGTCAGTTGGCAACCCTCAAAGCCACGGCTTTTAGCAAACTGTGATAACCTCAAGAGCATCAGATTGTTTGAAGTTAGGAAAAAATTCCACTGAGGGTTGACCTCAATCTCTTCCCCTACCATCAGCATCAAACCACTGCCTAGCTGATCGGTCGTCTGAGGTAGACACAAATACGACCACTTTTGGGGCCTACGTCCTCTCGCCACTACAGATCAAATGCAAGGGCGTTTACTCCGGTTCAATGTGGCATACAGTTGAACATTTCAAGATCAAGATACTGTGTCATCTCCACTTAGAAGAGGTGATAGAGGCGACAGCGGTGCACATTGCTTAAAACCATACGTATATGCATCCATACCCCGATCTTCTTCAACTGTATCTGTAATCTCCACAGGCTTCCTTCCACACCAGTTTGGTGCTCCGCATACGCGAAGGTAACTGCTGTTATTCCACTTTCTACTTTGACTGTCTAGGGATAAATACCCAATCTTACGCTGAAAACAGACCTCGAACCCGCGGGTTCGCCCAGACAAACTCTCCGTTAACAGGAAACTGGGACGAACCAGTCTTCTGATTGGCTCGCGCGGTGCCTGGGGCTGGGGGAGTAGGAATGAAGAGTGAGGTCGATGGCTAGGCGCATTTGCCTCAATATAAATGTGCTTAAGCCTATCACGTTGCGCTAGATGTCCTGCCTCGGTCGGTTGCTAACCGACAGGATAACTTGAACCACGTATTCAGCCAAGTGTGTGTTTTGTGGCCTGGCGTGGCGTGGCTGACTCCCAGTTTCAGAGTCAGGCTGCAATGGCTCGTCCTTAAGATGCCCTTCATGCCGCTCCCACTCCGTGAGATCCGAGTCAGATGAAGTGGCACGCTTAGGGGGCTGCCTTCGGCCGCGCCAGTCACCTGCACCTACAGTCTTCTCGACTTGGTTATGACACCGGACCCAGGGGGGTGAAGGGGGAGAGAGCGCCGTCGATGCCGCGCAAGTCATTGTGTTTACATTACCCTCCTGTTCAACACGCACAGTGGATCGCGTCGGAGTTGACAGTCGAACTGTCGTGTTTGTGAAATAAACAACAGACTGGAGGACTGTATTTGAAGCAGCTGGCGGCTTACACGCCTTTGGTTGTCTGCGTGCATTGCGATCTCGGCAAATATGAAGTTGTGGCCGGCACCCCTCCAACACGCCGTTAAGCTAGGCTGCAGGTAGCGTTCATATTGCAGTTTTCTGAAGTCCACACTACCAGCAGCGCCGCGATGCAGGAGTACACTCAAGGTCGTCGCGTTCTATTTCTCACCATGTAGTGCCTACTTAAAGTCGCAAAAGGACGGCTGTGTTAGGAGCCGCCCTAATAGACTCGCTCCCACGCCACACTAACAATATCGCCCAAGCTACCGACAGGGATTAGAACTTTACCCTCCTCCCGCCGAATGCGTCAGCAAGCCGGCCGAGCTGTTAACCACTTGAGGATCCATGCTGATTGGTCCGATTGCACAACCATCGTATGCATGCTTGTAACTGCCTTTTTAAAGTACTCTGTTAGCATTAGGAAATACAAATTCCAGCCTTCCACCCTTGCTGTTGAGTTTGCTACCTGGAGGATTCGATAGAGTCGTTGATGGTAGGTGAAAATCGTGGTTTTTGACCAGGTTATCACAAACATCTTAACGGACAGCTAGCAGGTAGGCAGTGAGCTGCGCTCACAGCAGGCTATCGATCAGCCTACCTGCGGAGAGAACAGACTGGCAATCAAGCAATCAATTAATGATTTAAAGTTTAAGCTGCGGTCAGGCTAAGACTCTGACAAGCCAGCCGTTGAGTTAAAAGACAATCGTGCCACTTCTGGCACCAGGAGAGAATCTGACTTGCCCGATGTACACGGCTGTACAGGTGTTTGCTACTTTAAATATCTCCTACTAATTACGCTAAAAGGCATCTGCTTTGCGCTTTCCTTGACGTGCTCTTCCTTGGGGACTCACATAAGGCGTAATTAGGCGCTGAAATCTCGGCTTTGGCCACATTTACAATGCAGATGGCATGAGAGCTTACGGGCAGCTATTCTATTAAAGAACTAAGCACACGGTCGTCATCTCTGAATAGGAAAGGTGACGACAAATTCCGGAAGCTGTTGGATGGTGAGATTTGTTGCAGCAGAAGTCGTTAAACCCTTTTACGTAAGAGTTCCTTACAAATAATACCCTAATTCAAAATAAACTAAGGCAGATAGTGTTGCCGATAGAGAAAAGGGAGACTGGAATGGCCATTTTGGCATAGTAGGCGTCGTCAGCCAGTCATTCACAGACCCAAGTGACATCCCACCTGACCCTCAAACTCGCGACCTCTTTGATCGGGGTCAAATTCCCTAACCAATGAGCCACGAGCTCTTTGTCTTGTCGGGTTACGTCGGGGGAGATTGGCACTCACTCACCCGACCGCAACGAAACTAATCTGTCCGGCTCTGCCTGAGTTATTGATGGAGGCCCTGACTATCGTAGCAGCTACTATTGTTGGCAGACAGATGAGTTCCGTTAGCAATCGTGTGAGAGTTCATCAATGAGTGTAAAATAACTCGATTAAAACTAATAAAACCATGTTTTAAAATACTAAACTACAACGAAATGAGTAGTTAGTTGTGTAAAGTAAAATATGGTACTGTTTATAAGGCACCCTCAACCCCTCCCAAACCGGGGGCCAGGCAGCTGGTTAAAAGTATTTTCAACCCGGTTAAGCGAAGCTTTTGCAGGCCAAAATTGAGGTTGACTCACCTGAAGAAGGATAGCGGCGATGAAGACGTACATGACATATTCCATGTTTTGGACAGCAAAATTGAGTATCTTTGCTTCGCAGCCCTCTACTGGTGGCGAGACCAACTGTGCCTTTTCAATAGTACAAACTGTGGTGTTTGTATTTCCACAGCAAACAACTGGGGCATCTGAAAGGGGGAAGTGTGGGGGAGAAGGTTGGAGAAGAGAGTTTAAATAACCGGTTTGGTAGCTTGCATAAAGTCGGCATAAAAGGACATGCCACTGATGTAGGCTGGGTGTAGTAGCGGTGACAGTGAGGTTTTTGTGGAATATTTAATAGGATATAAATGCAGTGCCTATGATTGAAGCTGCAAGAACTATAGAAAAAAATCTTTTTTTAATGGAAGAAATAATACTGTCAATAATGGTAAATACGTGAGTTCCAGGAGGTAGTTCAGAAGAAAAGAATGCTATCACTGGAAGGATGAATGTATTTTCCGGAAATTTTAAATCCTGTCAAGAATCCTTAATCATAGGTTACCGTATAATTATGTCTATTTAAGGTCAACAGGCGGTAACCAAATGCTAGGTGCATATTTGGCTTGAAAGCCGTGAACCACTGCGAAATGTGCACTTGCTGCCGACGGACAGACTTCAGTAGTATGTATCGATGCTGTGACATACCATATTAACAGCCAAGGTACTAGCTTTAAGGCCCAGACACGTGTTTCGCCGTATAATGTTGTGGACTATGCCCAGATTTGGCAGATACAGGCACAGATTGCACGGTATTTAAAGTCTGTAGCGGTCATCCGCATCCACACCGCTTGGTGTCCCAATGGGTGTGGTGATGGTTTGGCAGTTCGTTCTAGCGTCACTTACTGCCGCGATTTAGTTGTCCGTGTCAGATGCGGGTTTAATACCTGCGCGACAAGTATCCTCGCTGTCGGCAGAGTTATTGCGGGGACCGGCCCCTCCCACGTGCGTGATTCTCTTGCTCAGGCAATGTTTCAGTACACAGTATGGGAAGGGCAAATCGTTGCGCTTGTTGATTGACTGTGGGCCTTGTAACAATGACTAGAGCGCCCCGCGGCTCACGCGGTTCTGTTGGCTGTTGATGTTTTGAGTGTGCATGAGTAGTAGTACCGAAACAGTAACTCGAAGAATGACTGTTGGTGAGTAGAACTACCTATTCAAGATCCGAATATACGTATCCGTATCAGTAGTTTTGGAAGAAGGAATTGCCACGACTGGAAAACGAGTTTTATTGTCTTGACGTTTCGAATTCCATCGGGAATGGTAAAATATTCTGAGTCATGCGAAGATAGGGGTGAAACATGCACAGTTTGCACGACATTTGTAGTTTGCAGCGTTCATCTGCGTGCGTACTGTAATTATCCACGCCTCTAGCCACCGATTTGGTCTAAATTGGTGCAGTGATGTCTTGGCCTAATCATCAGGACAAAAAAGCTCTGGTTCCAGTGGTTGCATTTCCTTCTTCTAAAATTGCTCCCTGGAACTCGTATATTCACCACTATTGGCCATCAGTAGTTTTATTAAATTCGCTAGATCACATCAACACACACGGACGATCGTCTTAAGGTACAAGAGGACTTGCATTTCTGATTATCGGGAAACCAGCAAAGGGCAATAACATTTCAGTCATGCGCGAAACTCACTTGGTTTGAATTTTGTGTTGCTAAAATCGTCAACACCCTTCAGACCACAGCAAACGCCATTCATCTAGGGTAGATTGAAGTTGGGAAATAGGAACATAGTAGTTAGACATCAAATGTTAACTTTTATAATAAATGTATGAAAATTTTAACATAAATTCGGTCAAAATGTTCTTAGTTTTGATTGGAAACTTAAACTGGAGAGCGCGAAACATTCTAAAGGTGCATGTACGCAACCGGCTGTCTGCCATCGCAAAGTACAACAAGGAGAATGCTATAATTAGCGCAGCTAAATGCAATTTACAAAAGTACATGGACATAAATGGAGACTTAATCCTGTCTTAACAGTTCTGGTTGATGGCAGATTCCATTTCAGTAAAAAGTGCCGTTTTTTAAATTATAATGTTCCGCTATTGCTCGTCAAACTAGCGTCATCCTTATCAGCATCAACGGCAGCATAATCATCAGCAAAATCGGCAACAGCGCCGTCATTCAATACTGACGATTATTATTCTCCTGGCTTTATGTCACTACCGTGCACGTTACTTTTAATGCCAGTTACCTCCATATTTAAGGGTTAGCCGCTTAACTCAGCTGCATTGTAAATTGCCTCACAGATACTACTCACTATAGATAAGTAGAACTGGTCGGATTGTAGGCTAAGGTAACTGCAGTGTTATTGGAGGCGAGATGCCGCAAACACACGTAAAGCATCACTAGGACAGAAGAGCTCTGTGTCGCCGAGTTGCAGTAAAGTGTTTCACATCTGATTATATGCAGCCTACAGAAGGAGAAGGGCTAAGGACGCACATACACTAGAAAGTAGGTGTCTTATGCGTTTGAAAATATGTGTTTTGATTTTTTATTCGAAGAGCAGTTAGGGCTGAGGTTTGCAGTCCTTCCGGTTGCTATCGCCAAACCTACTTATCTGGAGTGAAGCCGAGAGAACAAGGCCTAAGCGCCAGAGGAACGGTTTTAAGTAGGCAGACAAGGCTAAAACAAATCAATACAAATTCCTTTTCATTCACTGATGCAGAAGAAACTTCGCCAGGACTTTCATAGATGTAGCAGGTTTTGCGACAATAGTATATTGTGGTAATCTGATAGATTTCCCAGGAAAAATAGGCCTTGCAAAATGCGACCTTATTTCACCGTGAAAATGAGTGAGCTTGGACCATAAATACCCCTGTCAGTTATCGTGGTGGCATAGTTTGAAACCAACTTCGGGTGAACATAAAAGTGGTCTACCATCTTATATATTCCTTACCCCGGAATTCTGTCTTTAGGGGCTGGTAATAATATCTTATTTTTAGTTGACAAATTGTCAAAAATTTGCGGTCTTGTTTGGATGGTGAATTCCATACAAGCAGTAAGTTGGGCGGGTAAAATCGAGCCAAGTGTGATCAAATGCACGGCTCAAAGTGAGCCTCGTCGGGCAATGGTAGAGCGTTGGCTGCGCAAAAGGCTCCCCTGCTCTGTGGGTTTGGCCCCCTGCGAGGCCTCAAATTTTGGCACAATTGGGTCAAATGAATTAAGCAAATCTGCCAAACTACCTTTGCAATTAGTATTATTGGTTTAATTTTAGCTTTTTTTAAATTAGGTTTAGTCTTAATTTTAGTTGGTCTTGCTTAGTTTACTGTACTTTAATTAGTTTCTTTTAACATAAAATGGTTATTTAAGTATATTTAACTGTGGTGTTATGTATCTTAACTTAAACTGAAGAAAACTAAATCTAAAATTAACATAATTGAATAAATAGTTAACTAAAAATTAGACTCAACTTATGATAGAGTAAAGCTAAAGAAACGAAAAATGGACACAGTGCCCAGCAGATGAGCTCGATCAATCAGTACCCCTACCAATTACCGTGGTGAGATATGTTTAAGCCCCTATCGGCAGAATATATTTATCACAATCATTTAAATAGATACAAGCATGTTCATCTGTGGTTTCGTTGTCTGCAGTCGGACTGCTTCTACTCTTCTGGCAAAAAAGCAGCAACACAACTCACCGTCATAGTGAGATCCCAAAGCACGGCAGCAGCCTTGCCATTCTCAGTGTTGGGATTGTATTCCGTTAGAAGCTCTTTCATGGCCAAAACCACGTAATTGCCATACTGCATTTTACCGAGATGTGGGCGGCAGGGGGGCGGTGGGGTTGGAGAAAGAAGAATTTAAGAAAGTTCAGTTGCAGTATAGCTGTTGCTCAAAAAAAAGCAGCAAATAGGTCAAATTTTGAAGCAGAGTCCCTTTACTCGGACAACCGTTAGAAAACCAGTCATGCCAATCAGTTTATAAACGCACAATTGCAAACTTACTGCGATTATTAAAATCGATTTGGGCCTATTGAATACTAGCAACCTGCAATAATTAAACGCAATAACACAGTCCTCAACTTTTTGCTATGTACATAAGTGCGATTAAACATGTTAGTTCTAACGGTTCTAACGGAAGTCTTATATAGGCCAGACTATCTTTCATTTAAACTATGTTCATGACGCAGAGGTATACTGTTTACCAATAAAAAGCTGATGTGCAAAGGGAGAAATTTACGCTCTCATTTACGCTACTGGCAGCTCAGGAACTGGGCAGCGCCTCTGGATCCCTCAATTAAGAAAGCACCCAGGGGATGCTGGGTGACCCACTGAGGAGCCGCTGCTCAGGCAGCTGTGTCAAGCAGCGGCAGAATACCGGCGAAAAACGTGTCTTCAAAATCTTTAAGACTAACGTAGGTTATACTACTGAATTCACGACGGCAAGTTGTTAGCCCAGAATGGCTACTAGAGGTCGGCCCAAGTACTCACACGCAAGTTCGATCTATGCCTACAGGCCCTTGCATAAACTGATCAATAGGTTATATTATTATCAATTTATGACCGTTCACCTGACCAGTAACGCCACTCATCGGTGCCGCAGTGCCTTAGGTCTCGACAGAGGCCTTGACAGCTGCAACAGCTGGAAGTAGGCAGGTAGTAGTGCCAGCAGAGGAGACAAGGTAGAATGGAATGAAAATTTCTTGCTAATCAGCCGTCGCCAGCTAGTCATACCCAGCCCCAAACGGTGTTGCACCAAACTCGCAAACTCTCCAATGAGAGTCAAACGCCGAGAGATGAGCAACCTGTGCTTTGAGCTCAGATAATTCAGAGCTGACGACAGTTACTGGCTGTGAAACTTGAGCCACTGTCCCGGTGGAGAAGCGTTGCACTTCGATCATTTGATCTGCCCTCTTAGCTAGCTTCGAAGTGTCCATTTTGTCCGAGCCAGCAGCAAATAGGGTCTGGATGGAAGCGGGCAGCCGCTCCAAAAACAGCTCTTTGAAGAACTTCTCGTCAATTTTCATGTCGCCGAGAAGGGAGCGTATCCGATTGAGGAGTTCGGATGGCTTGCGATCGCCTAATGACTCTTCACTGACCAGAGAATGATAGCGCTGGCGGTCAGGGACGGCGGTTAGTTACAAAATGTTTGACTGCAGTGTAGTGGTGGGCGGAAGAGCCTCAACCAACTCGTAAAACTTGTCAATTTCCTCCGTAATCTTCGCGGATTGGAAAGAGGCTTCAATGCGCTGGAAGTAGAGTTCAGGCGCATGTTGCCAAATATTTGGAAGGGTCACGGGAGATGCCATAATGGAGGCCGATGTAGAAGAACGCAAGGAGAAAGCGCGTACTGCAAATAGTCAGCAGCTGTCTAATTCAGAGATTTGGAAGAAGGGCATATTCGTCAGAAGGTCACCAATGTCGCAAGTTATAGTGTCGACCACGGAAGGCTTCCCCAAGACAGAGTTGATGGAACAACTTCCTTACTGTAACAAGAAGGAATTGTACAAGCCGAATCGGGAGCCAGGCAAGACAGGCAAGACAGAGTTGATGGAACAACTTCCTTACTGTAACAAGAAGGAATTGTACAAGCCGAATCGGGAGCCACTTGCTTGCTGCGTCCGTTCACCAGGCCTCAGTGTTGTAGTGTGTCTCTCCCAGCGCTGACCACAAATTCGGCGCATACCAGCAACCAAAAAATCGATTAGCATAATTATTTGAATTGACGAGGCGAGTCAGAGATGCGCAAAATCGATTAACTGATTAGCTGACACGTTGACAGAGCAGGCAGATGAGTGCTCATGGCAGCGCTGGCGGGGCAGGCTCCTACACGCCCTAGCCATTGAACCACGAGTTCGTTGTCTCGCCGGTTTAGGTCAGAAGATATTGACGCTCATTGATGAAGGTTCACCTGACCAGTTATAGACCGCATGTGCACCGCTCTGCCTTTGGTGTCGACAGGGCCAATACTATCGCCGGCAAAACTACCTGCCTGCTTCCAGTTGGCAGGGCCTCTGACCCCAGGGCAGAGCGGTGCAGATGAGTTCCACTTCTGCTCAGGTGAACGCTAGTCAATTAGTGTCACTATCCCGTGACCTAAATTGGCGAAACAGCGAGATCGTGGTTTAATGGTTAGGACGTTTGGTTATGATCAAAAGGATCGCGAGTTCGAGGCTCGGGCGGGCCACCACTGGGGTTTAGTTATCACTGGCTGACAACGGCTCATAAACCAGAAATTACCATTCCAGTCTGTCTTGTCTTTGCCGGCAATACTGTCTGTCTACTTCCAGGTTATATTTCTGACTGCCTGACGGAAGCTTGTAAATATACTGCCCTGCACAAAGTTCAAAAATAAACGTCTAAGGAACGTCCGACTCATGTTAGACACAATACATTTTTATTCAGATTCAACAAGGGGCGCAATATTCATCTCAAGTTTTGGTAAGCACCTCTAGACACCTGAATATACTGTTATACATCGGCATAGAAATTAATTGCGGAGGAAATTTAATATAAAGTTAAAAAATCGGTGAACAGTAGGAAGTAGCATTTACCTTTTCTTTGTCCGAAAAGATTACAGCAACAAAGATGATTTGGGCCACCAGCAGAATGACCAACAAAATGGCGTACTAAAATACCAAGAAACAAAGGATAGTAAGGTAATTCTGGCAAAATACGCCCTAGCAACTAACGAGATCAATACACGCGTCAGGACTGGAACGTGACTCAGGCGAGCTGCAACAAAAATGGCTCAATCGGTAGAAAGAATTCTTTTTGAAAAAAATCGTATCTGCAGTCGTTGTGGCGGACGCAAAAGAATAAGGTAATGATTTACGGTATTCAAACTTTTAACCCATAATTTAGGGATTTTTAGGCAGATCACGAAGTCTTCCTGTACTATGCACCATAGCTTCCGTCGTACGTTTTGCCGTAGACCGGCATATCAGTACTCTCTTCTCCCATCCCTAGCACGTTTCCTCACGTGTGAAGAAACGGAAACCGAGGAGTTCAAAAGCTTACCTGTCACCATAAGAGATGTGGACATCGCGTAAACCATTACCTTTGAGTATTCTGTGACCTTTAACTTTACCTCCTCCCTTGCTGTTTGTGAATGGAGCCATCTTTGCTAAAAACTTTGGATATTACCTTCAAAATGAAGCATTCTCTCTCTCTCCCAATGTGATTGTGGCTGACAAACAACAAGACCCTCCGACCTCCCCCTGTTTCCACAAATCACCGCATTAAAAGCTCCTAATCAGCAAGGGGGCTTAGACAAAAGGCAGAGAGGAGTGGGGGAAGGCTTACAATCTTCAGCAGACATGCGCAGCCACAGCAAGCAGCGAAGAAGCCGATGAAGCAGAGGACAGCCAGAGCTCCACCAACTACTATGCAGATGATTGAGAGTGCGGCTGAAAATTGGAGAGAAAAAGAAAGACAATGAAGGAAATGGAAGAAAATCAAGCGTTTCGAGTAATGTTTAAAGTGCCGACGAAGCATTCCAAGTTCCTCCGTCAGCGGATGCTTGCAACGGCAGACGCAGTCACCATACACGTCACCAACCAGATCTTATGCGCGCAGGAAGTGTTTGTAGCGGCCCTAGGGCTCCCGCTGTGGAATGCTAACCCAACATCCGTCCACGCGCTTCCTAGCATGCTGCGAAACGGTGACAAGGCCACCCACGCCGTCACGAGAAGATAACACTTGGAGTCTGCAGGCCTCCCAACAAAACGCTAACGATACTGGAGCGACCTTAACTAATTGTCGGCCCCCTTCCCGCTTTTCCCTATCTGGTCCCCAATTATGACTAGAATCTGACCCACCATTCCCCCTTTTTACTACTGATTGGTTGCTTAAACTTTTGTTAACTCAACCCTTTGTCAGGTGATGAAATAAGCGAAAACAATCGTTTGCCTATCTTGCCTTCCGGAAAATGAAGTAGAGAAAGCCCTCAGAAGGGATTCTCTCACCTACCTCCACCCCGAGGTGGTTTCGAAAATGCTGAATTACAAACGCAAATTACCCATCTTGGGATGCTCTGAATCTGCCAATAGGTTGCTGAGCCTGTTAGGTGTCTGATGAGAAGGCATAACACCTTAAAGTTGCCTAACATTATGCTGATGAGTATAATCTCGTAGAGGACCGTTAATTCGTAAACAGTCCATTAAAAGCTTGTGTGAGAGTACAAAGCTGGAGTGGTTTTGCTTCTTCTGCTTTCACGAATGCCAACGTATCGCATAATAGAAAGTCGATAACAATGGTCAGATCCTTTACGTCTCAGCTGGCCGAATGAATTGACAATCATATGCCGTCCTCGATAGGGGCTATTTCCTTAAGCCATGAATAGTTATCTAGGAACGCCTATGCTATGTATCGTAACCGAGTGGCGAATCGCTTTGGTCAAACTTAGCCGCAGTACCGAATGTGCATTTGGACTGGCCCTTGCACTTCTTTTAGACCGGGTGTCTTTGTTCCATGGATGACGTAACCAGCAGCTCACAGGATTGTCAGCTCTCGCAAGAGTGTCGACCTTATCACATTTGAAAGTGTTGCCGGATTTCGTCAAATGAGCCATGACATGAGAATTGGCGTTAGTTCTCCTCACTTTTGCCGCGTGTTTGGTGACTGCGTTTTCAGAAGTCTTCCCATTTCTTTCCCGTTTCCGCGACTGCACCAGATTGTATAGACAACGCGCGATGTTTCTTGCCATGACAGTCGTTTTATTGCCTTCACTATCTGACGTCGTATGGTTGCCCCCGGCCTGTGTGCTCTTCTAACTCGAAGTAGCTCGTGTCAAAGGTTTCTAACCAAGTATGCTGAAACCGTTTTATGCTGCTCTTATTATAGGAGTTTCGTTACATTGGCACTGCAAACAGCACCCATCGATCCGGAAAACTGAAGAGTCCGCCAAATGAGCAGCTACACCTTGAAATTATAAGCCTAGACAGGTGATAAAATATCACCCTTGTGTCGAGAAGGTTAAAGTAGTATAGCGACCCAAATATACAAGAATGACTTGTATTACAGCCTAGACAAGACGCGGGAATAAGCACTTCCCGTCCACTTCAAACTAGTGCCTGTTTGATAAACTTCACGATGGAAGATATTTCCATGTCTTAGTCATTCACGTAAAACTAAAATGAAACTTCAAAGCCTAGCTATGCCATTACCCTAAACGTCTTAGTTAACATAAATTCAAACCTGAACATAACCGTCGGAGTTAGCTCCTCCAGAAAAGGCTGAGAATTCCTTGAGGCCATGCACTCTGATGATTCGTGCATCAACCGGTGAATCGAGTTGGCTGGAGTATACAAACGAAAGTGGAAGAGACTACAGCCAACAAACATGAACTGCAATTAACGCCCACCCCCGGACGGGCGGAAATTACGGTTGCTTATTATCCACTACGCCATTGTGACTGCTAAATATGTCCACCATAGCGTGACGCAAATTATAGCTACAAAGTAGTTTACACTAAACGACTATACAACTGTATGGGCGCTTTGAAATGTCAGTTGTTCTTTGCACATTTTCTCAAGTCTGACGACGACCTGGGGATCCAGTTTTCAAAATTTACCGAATAAATTTTCCTTCTTTTCCCAAAGGACGAATTTTGCTTGAAATTACACTTCATGGGAGGCCTGCCGTTTAGTTTATACGAAATAACTTACCTCATCGTTGAGCTAACCGCTTACCCAGCTATATCCCTTACCTTAATCCGAAATTAGATTGCCCCGGAATTTTGCACAAATGCACATGTATTGCGGGCGATTCCTGTTCATCCTTAACCCAATTGTTCGAAACCCGGCAGGAGTTTCCTTGGTAGTGGCGGAACAAAACTCCACATTTCCAGGTTTGTCGACAGCGATTCGACCCCGATTTGAGCACGATTAGGGTTAGGGGTTAGGATTAGGGTTATGCTTAGGGTCAGAGGTTAGGGTTAGGGTAAGGGTTACGGTAATGGTTAGGGTAAGGGTTAGGTTTAGGGTTAGGATAAGGGTAAGGGTAAGGGGTAGTGTTAGGTTCAGTGTGGGTTAGTGATATCTTTTGTAAAAAGCCCCAAGTTTCTGCTTTAAATTACAAAAAGTCTTCAAAGAATCCATTATTACTGGGTTTTGGGCAAAGGAAACTTTTCGGAATAAGACTCCACATTTCCAGGTTTGTCGACAGCGATTCGTGCTCGATTCAAGCTCGATTTGTTTTTTGCGCCTTTTTTCGACTGACGCGTCTAACGCGCCTATAGCCACTGTATTAAATTATTTTAACAAACTTTTACGACTATTTTTTCTTATTTTCACAAAATCCTTTTTGGGTAAATCAGTTTTATCAACTTAAAAAAACCCTTCTCACGGTTACCGTATGAAAACAACCTTCGGCTTGTTGTATCCAAGACCACTACCAAGGAAACTCCTGCCTGAAACCCCGGGTTGACAACATCTACGCGTCAGATTGGGTAGTTAGATGAGAAGGGCCCTCTCAGATACTCAGATAAAAGAGGCGATTTGTTTGCCACCCCGTGGAGCTGGACCGTATTCTGCTCATCGGCCCAATTTGGGCTGTGCCAGCTGCATGAGCTCTGCACGCCGTCCTTAAGGTCACTTCATGTACTCATCGTTTCCGACAGGAAGAACTTCAGTACTCTCTCTGCGGTCGCGAGTTTACACTTGTGCGTACGCGTGGCCTGACGGGTCCGTAGTGCACATGCCGAGTCGACTGCTCGACTACACCTGGCCACTGGACGCAGACCATCCGAGCTGAAGTGCACAGCTGTGACCTTGCCGCAGCTGCCTACGCGACAGCCGCACAGCGCGCTGAAAACTCTCGTCACAGCTTGCGATCGATAAAGTCTCTCGAATTCGCTGCGTCATGTGTTGGCGAGTTCAAAGCACGTGCAATGAAGCAAGAAAATAATCGATAAGTGATATAGTCATTGAAAATATGTACTGGAATTTCAAAAGTCATGCTTTTAGCCATGTTTGTCTTTACTTCGGAATAATCTTAAAAATGAAACAGGAATTTTGGCAGTGGAGCTATTCAAACGGTAATATATTTAACCCATCATAAATACGGTACTAGCGGCAATATGCGCTTTACCCTCCTGAGGTGAACTATGAACTTATAGGAAATGGCACGGATTGTCGCGGTTCGCAGGCCTGAGAGCTAAGAAATATCATCGAACTGGTCATGTATCTGCTTTAATCCCAAACACCGTGTCGACATCCAAGGTGCCGCTGTTTACATCGTGGTGGCATGTTTGATCAATAGATAGCATTTCCGACAAAGACAGGCGAGACTGGAATGGCCAGTGCTGGCTCATTAACAGTCATCAGCCACTCATACCCAACCCCAAGTTGTGCTCCATCCGACGCTCGAACCCGCGACTTTGTGATCAAATGTATAACACTCTAATCACTGAGCCGTGGGCATAGATTACCAGCTACTATGCGGCTCTTGGAGAGGCTTGAGGGTGAGCTTCAAGGCAGAAAAGGATGTAGAAGTTCCGCTGGCGATTAGTGTACAAATTGACTTCAAATTGTACTTTCTGGCAAACCGTCGAATATACCCTTGATGAGGTCTGACAGAGTATACTGAGATCGGTCTTTGCCAAATGTCAAGGGGATATAACTCACTCGAATTTTCAATAGTGAAATCGCCGATGTATTTGACTTGTTCCGGGGTGAGTTTGTGGTTCACAGCACCGAGGATTTTGTTGACAATGGATTGTATGAAGCCGGAGGAGGTTTTGAGTAGAACACCCACAATTGCGATGGCAACGAATGCGAGCTGTCAAAATAAATGATTTTAGTTGGTTTAAGCACTGTGAGAGGGTTTAGATGTCCTCACCAAGAATGCGCATACAGTTGCTGATGAAACCTTAATTTGATGAAAGAAATAATTCGGGAAACTAATTTCTTGTTCGCTCAACAATACTACAAACATATGAAAGGAGCACTGATGGGGTCAGCAATTTCAGACTTCTTGGCCGAAATAATGATGCAAAAATTCGAAACTATGGCCCTATCACTAGTTCAACCAGAGTTGCGGGCTCGCTATGTCGATTACATGTTTGTCATTGTTAAAAAGGACAAACTGGAAACACTACACAACATTATCAACTCAACAATGCCTGGAATCACATATTCACTCGAAACAGAAATTAACAGTTAACTCCTCTTTCTTGACGTCCTCGTACAGCGTAATGCTGATGGAACGTTTCAAACATGGGTTTACTGCAAAAAGACTCATGCTGATGGTATCCTTCATTACAAGAGCAACCGACAGTTCCCCGTCAATTTCGACGATGGGCAGACAAGAGCAACCACTCTTTTGCTCATAAACGGAGTACTGTTATCACCCTAATGAATCGAGCAAAAACACACTGTTCTAACCCCGACCTCTACCAAGCATTGGTCAATTACCTGTTAACATTTTTTTCAAAAAACGGTTACCCCAGAGAGTTCGTGCGTCGCTGCATGAAACGAAAAAAATCTTAAACAAAAAGAAAAGGACCTAGAATCTTCCGATCAAGCGCCTAATCCAAGAAATTAGCGAACATTTGCATATATTAAAAACGTGTCTGAACTCGTTGAAAGATACCCGAAGAAGTTTCAAATCCAAGTGGCGCACAAGCCAACGAATACTCTACGAAATCAGCTCATACACCCTAAGGATAGTGTTGGCTATTTCGAATAAAAAGAGGTCATTTGCAAAATCCTTTGTAGTGGCTGCAATGCAGTTTATTGTGGACAGACAAGACGATCGGCCCCCACACACTTACGCGAACATCAGCAAGCGGTAAAGGGACGATACCCGCCATCCGAAGTCGCCATGCACACATTAGAAACTGGACACCAATTTGCATGGGAATAAACTTGCATTGTCGGCTCTTGCCCATACAAGAAGGGTCGCGAGTTTTTAGAAGCTATCAACTCCGACGACTCCTTCATTAACAGGCACGTTGAGTTGGATTCAATGTACACCAACCTTAAAAAGGCCTGGAAAAAGGACCAACCACAAAAGCATGCTGACACAGCATTTTCAATTTTTTGGCTCAGTAAAAAGTTTGAACTGCTCTTCACACTATTTCCTCGCATCCGAAGACGACCTAGCGTGGAAGCGTCGAAAATTTACAAATAAAGTTTATTGCTGTTGCCCGAAGAATTTCTTCTATCAAATTATATTTCTCGGGATGCCTATTTTCAAAGACCTAAATTTGTGTGCTGAATTTATTAGGGCTGTCCGCTATTCTTTATGAATCACTAAAACCCTCAAGCACGGAGAATTGGCATGTGTACATAAACGTTGCAGTCAAATGAAATAGAACGGGTAGTGAACCTATATTAACCTGCTATAATTAATATAAATGAGAAGTGGATATACCCCACGTGTCCAACAGTTTGACCGTCGATTTTGACGATATCTATTAGAAGGTGTTGGTGGTGACAGGAGCTAAGTGCGAGATTACACTGAAAAAGACGCGCAACTGTCTACCTCCCTCTAACCATCCTCCGCTTAAATCGTTGGCAAGACTGAAGTCTAGATGCCTGAGCCGGATTCGAGAGGAAGCCGCTTTCTCCAATGCAGCCTGAAACGCCAACTAACTTAGCCTTTAGTGAGAGTGGACTATGTGCGTTAAATACCGCACTTTCTGTCTTCACTCAGTTTCAGAAGGTGCAAAGATGGGCTCAATAAGGACGAGACTGATACGACTACTACTACTTCTATTACTACTGACTCGTCTCAGTAGTACGGGTCCTAACAATAATGCTGGGGCTCATACCCCCGTGATCTCAACAAGAAGTATGAATTTGTTCTTAAACTATTCCAGGTAAGTTCATTTTTGAGAAACTGGGCACATCAGGGTTTGCCTCAGTTTACGCCCTCTGAACTCTGTTCATAGGCTGTGTCCGTTTCTACATAGTTGGACTACGAGGGCTAGGATACCGATGCTATAAATACGTGCCCATACTAAAGTGCGATTTATAGTAATACTGATTACTAAGACCAGAAGAGAGTATGCTTTAATACAGCCTGCCTGTGGTTTAAGGGAGTCAGCACCCAATATAGACTCCCAATCAGTATGACGCAAAATGATTAGCATTCTGGTCATCTACTATAATACCGAGAGCCACAGACCAGCCTCGCATGCCTGCCAATTATTTGGCCTGCAAAATCGGACACGGTAGCAAGAGCATCGCAGTGAAGGTGGCTCTCAGCAAACATATCAAATTATGGTAAATATTCCTGTGTCCGAACACTATCCTCAGGATGATCCTAAACCGCAATTTCTACTTATATTAACCTTAATTAATCTTATTCCATAACCTGAACATCCTTATATCCACGTGCTCAACCCCGTTTTTCCTCGAATTTGCCTCAAATACACCTGTTAGCATGTCCCGTTTCTAGGGCTATCCAGATCATCCTCACAAAAAATGTTTACACTGTGTGGCTGGACTTTCATTAGAGACAAAATGTTATGCAAGCATCGTATGTAAGTGTGCAGGTGAACAACAGGTATCCTGCTTCACATAAATAATTTAAAACAACATAAAAACAGTCGCGCCTTTCTTTTTTCCTGCCCGTCCTCTTCCAGGACGCCAAAGGAGTCTATCTAAGAAGCTTATCGTCTCCAGTCACCTCTAGGAAGTTCAAGGGGGGGGTGGGTTTTACTTTTTCTCTACTTAGTATGCATCCTCAGCATCGCGCTTACCTTGCGTGTTCATTTTCGGCCCTCAACTGGTGATGTTGAGGTGTTCGAATTTTTGTCAAACAGAATCCATCACGTAAACGACAAAAGTACGCAGGGGTATATGCATGTTAAGTTCCTGACCTGTTATCGAATCACAGTCGTCTTGACTTTGTTTGGCCACTTGCGTTTGGCGAAGACGATGCAAAATTCGGGCTATGAAAGTCGTTTTCGCCGGACTGCACGCAAAAGATGGCGTTCGGTTGTGGTAACCGTACCGGCAACCGTATCAGATGTTGAAGGACAGTCTTCCAAGACGCTTAATCATAGCGCTCCTTCGAAAGCTTCCATGAGACCAAAGTCACAGTTGACGGGTTATAATATCCAGCAAGCATGCAGATTGTTTTTCTACCTGATTGATGCGACTGTTTGTGAGGTAAACTTTACGTTCAGGAATGCTATAGCCCGAACCAGAAGAAAACAGACTGCGAATTATTTAAAGTGCGGGCGACAGCAGCCCAGCTGCTAACTGCAGTACTGGTTGATAAACTAGTTGAGCTGGTGAAGTTTTCGATCTTTTAGTGCGGAAGAATCATACAGATGCCTTTGTCTGTCGCCTTCACCAGCTTGAAATCTAGCCAGAGCAGTCTTAGCACTCCCAGGCATTTTCAACAAACAGAAAGCGACTACAGTCTGCTGGCGTGTTAAAGTGTGCGTTTTTAATGTGACAGGTTATGTGACCATAAGTTGAGGAGCGGCAATAGAAAGCGGGGGAGAGGGGGGAAAGGCTCAGGACTGGGTCACCAGCACAGCAGGAGACTACGAAAAGACCATGTGCAGAGAACATCGAGGCCAGATTCAGTGCTGGGATTGACAGACTCATTTTCCTTGAGGTTCCAAATTAAGGGTAGGGGACGTTGGTTTACATGAAGACCACCTGTGTTGAAATTGAAGAGTGGGTAGGCCACAAAAATGAAGCTGTGTCTGGAAGCATCCTGTTAAAGGTTTTATTCTTGCGAATACAGGCTGTTGATGCTGCTGCATCGTCAAGCCAGGCGTACAGCTTAGATCAATCATCAAACTGCGTTCCGAAGGGCGACAGCTCTCATTCCATACGCAATTCCACAGTGCGCATGAAACAGCACAAAGTCGAGAATATACAAGAAGTGCGAAAATTACCCAAGCAGTTGATCGGTTACGAGACTCGATTGTTGCGCTCCGCTTTGCTGCTCACTCTAGAGCACGGTCAGAAGCTGTTAATTGGCTGGTGATGTAGGCAGGATGAGATTATTAACGAAGGTCAGGGAGACTACTATGGCCATTTCTGGTCCACTGGACGTCATCAGCCAGCCATACCCAACCCCAGGGGCTGCAACACCCGAGGTGCGATGGCTTAGACCATCGAATGGTGCACCACGCGGGATTGGGTATAGCTGACTGATGATGGCTAATGGACCAGAAATGGCCATTCCAGATTACCTGGTCTTTATTTGTAATGGTCATTTATATATATATCCTATCTGCAAAGAAGCTTTGATTGCTGGGAGACAATTTAGTCGTCTGACGTTTCGATATCTGTCGAAGATTCTTAATCACAGGCAGATGTAGCAGAAGCGGGTACCACAAACACAGGAATTTACCGTTTTTGATAGGACAGAGTCACCGCTGTACACAAATAGTGATAATTGCCCTCCTGTGTGTTGATTGCTGGATAACCGGTATGCAGGCCTTGAACTTTCATCACGCCTGATGGAATTGAACGTGATGATTGCTCGGCCATCTGGTTTCCCGGTATTGGCGTAGGATGACGCGGTGGCCTGTGCGTTCCCCAAGTGACACCTTACTTTGTCCCTGATAATGAATCGGTGACTGATCTCGAAATGACAGGCAAATAAAGTGTTATTCCAGCGCTTGAACATTTTTCTCAATTACTTCCTGGCGCTTCTATGTCACGTGTATTGGCAATAGCTTATCTATTTGCCAGAACTTTAAGAAAGCACTGTGCACACTGCTTATTGCCAAGCATGCACATTTCGAACGATATGGCGTGAAGAAAGAAACCGATAAATAGTCAGTGCCAACAGTGTCCCGCAACAACTTTCTCTACCAGCGTTAAGTATTTCATTAAACCAGCAATTATAGATCCCGTTTCGATGAATTCGCTCACCTGCTCTCTTATTTCTCCTCAAATAACCTTTTTGTCTAAAAACTTTTTTCAGCTCGAACCTAACTTTTCCTCGTTGGGCGATGCTGCTTTCTGTGACATGTCTACAATATACGTGCCGTCGCACTCCCTGTTTTAATTGAACTATTAGGGGCGGGGGAGCAGATGGAGGGAAAAGATGATAGGAGCACCTTTTTGAATAACCGCTGACGAAGAAAAGTAAAGGTTACCAATTTAACGAGGATCAATATATTCGACTCCTGAATATTAGCATTAAGTCATGGTATCTATTCACAACAAACTTCTAGGGTAAGACATGATTTCTGTTTGTAGGACTATCATCTGGCTTTGCTGAAAAGGAGGTCAATTTCGAGTGCATTGGTTGGCCCCTACTCTAGTGCACTGCTCTTCTCTGGTCACTTGGAGAGTCTACCAGCGTCTACATGAAGGCTATTGGTTCGCGAATGTACGGTTCACAGCAATCAACGAATGCAGGAGTGATTTCTAATTTGTGATATTGACTTTGTTGAAGAGTGCGCATTGATTACCTTCATTTTTACTAACTAAGGTAAAGCGCCGAAAATGCTGCCTAACAGTTAATCAAACGGAACATTTTCGTCGTGAGTGTCTCCATCGCAGAGGCCTGAACTTGTCGCTTTTGAGTCTTTCTATTTGACTCTACGAATTCCCTTGAGCCTGTTATCGCTTGAACGCTTGTGGGCGATCAACAGAACGATCGCTTTCACCGTTTGTTTGGTCAGAAACATGCTGCAGAAGAAAGCTAGTCTAAAAGTCGGTTTACTGACGTGATTCAAATGATAGATCAGTAGGCTACACAGCAATAAATACTCCAACCCTGAGCAAAGATAGTTTAAGTAGTGAACTTTATATGCCCCAAGCCCTAACTTTCTGTAATGTGGGACTGGTGGCATTAAGAGTTATGAGAGTGGAAAAAATAGGCAGTGAAGGAAGTTAAAAAATATATAAAATGTAGGAAGATGTGGTTTGATTTGTTCACCACAGCCGCTTTATAGACTCGGATTAGGGCGTAAGGTAAAAACAGCATTTAATAAGAATACGTTGAATTAAAATTCAGGCGTAAATTTTTCAGAGACCAGGACTTAGTGGAATTAATAGTTACCATACGTATAGAAGTTGTTCCAACATCCTAGCATACTTCTGCCCCGCGTTGCCCATGCGGAACTGAGACAAAATCACAAAATGAATATCATTTATTATTCAACAACTACTTCTTCCTCTTTCCTTAAATTTCTGTCCTAACTAACCACCTCAAACGAAACCTATCACCACCCGTCACGTAAGACATAATTCTGGGGCTAAAGGCATATGAGGAACACTACTTAAAATTTTTTCCCAACCCTACTATCTCTGAAGGTGAAAATACATTTCGAAATTTCGGAGGACATTTCATCAGGCAAAAAAAACACGTGCGGAAGTGAACAACGAACAGTAGATTGTTGATTGGTCTATTGACACCTACACAGATTACGAGGAAGCGTGTCCTGCCAGCGCGCAACAAATTGAATCAGAGAAAAGAAAACGCATGGCACTCACCCCGAGGACCAGGTTCACAATCAGCACGACAAACTTCAGGGCTGCCGAAATGACGCAACACATTTTTTCTGGAAATGTAAAAAAACAGATATGCAGATTAGGGCATGCTGTCTGAGCGCAGTCTGTTAGACTGCAAAATAGCGGTCAGCGCATAAAACACTGCCTTTGCATTGAACCTTGCGGGGGTGTTTGCACATAAGACGGAAAGAAAAAAAAATGAGACCCAGTCTGTCGGCCTGCAGGTTACACCGGACTTAGAATGCAGCTTCTGAATTTTGACCTGCCCTTTCGCTGTGAAACGTTACACAGGCTGCCATAATATAAATTATGACTTATTATATTAATTTAACGGTAGCGATAAGTCATGTTAGCCCACTAAGGTCCCCCAGGATCATGGAGCTAATGAGGGTTTTACTGTTTTGGCCTCACGGCGGACAAGCAGTGAAATATATGCAAGAAAATATGCAAGAATCGGTGAATATCAGCCGAAAGGATTCTCCCAAGGCTAAATAGTGCAGCAAAGTAAATACGATTATTGTAAAATAAATTAAAAAAATGCAACACTTAATAAATAAACGGCATTTTAATAATGACAACCACATTGAAACGTTAATTTACTCCTGATGAAATGAACGTATTGGTTAACGCACACAGTATTTATTTCCATATATATGAACTAAATAACCAAACCATTTTAGACTATGTATTTTAAACTCATATTTATTGAGATCCCCTGCGCGGCAATCCACAGGCATCAAGCCTCAAGGATATTGAACATAATTCAGCCGTTTAACTAAAATGTTATTGGTGACTATCAGTGAAACGCAAGTGGACTTTCATTGAATCATACAATTATACTTCCTATGAACCTATTACGTTTCTGCTACTGCCTTTGCTGATGTTTCTGATGAAGAATCTGCGACGGATTTCGAAACTTCAGACTAACTAAAGTATTGTATAAACGCTCACGTCTGCTTGTTCGTTTCAATTAGTCAAAAAGTAACCCCATTGAAGAGAACGTATAAGAATAATCAAGGTATACCAAAATTCCAAAGTTATATTTAATTGAACAAACGGTTAAATGAAACTTTTTCGACTCATGTATTAACAAACAATATCAATTACACCACGCAATTGAAAAGGAACCGAGCATTATAGCTAATGAAAGGCAACTTAATCAATAGTAAATTTATGTTGTACCTAGGTATCCATCCATGTGCCATGTATGGTAGATGTACCTTTTAACATTCAAACAATATTTTCTGCATAGCTATCGTTCGCACTTTTAGTACCGAGGACTTATTGGCTCTAGCTAGCCAAGCCAGACAATTAGAGGACCTGTTTGAGTAGACATATGAAAAAAACATAAATTTGAACCATTCTGTCAGGAGTTTTACTTTGGTGCTGGTAACAAGTACATATTGTTCACGTGGAATTAGTAAACGTTTAAAAGAAGTCCTCATAAAGCTTAGTGAAACGAAACATCAGAGAGCTAGGGGCCTTTGGAAAATAGGATTTCAGCTCTTTTAAGGTTTAAGCTTCGCCCTATGACCATTAATCACACTGGTAAACATTGACCAGCATAAAATTAAAATAAGCCTGGGACAAGGAAAAAGGGATACTTAAGCTGCAATCAGCCGCACTTACTGAAAGGCTGGAATTAAAATGGGAAATAATCACGCCCTTTCCTTGTGACTTAACTACTGTTGGCCAGAATAACCAATCATAGCAGGGCATCGACCGGAGCAAATTGTAGAAAGGTCAGCCGGCACAGGGAATTAGGCGTCTTTCCAGTTGTCTGGGTGACCGACCATGGCGACGCACAAACAATCTTTAGTCACGAGGTAGGGAGAGGAATGTTTGTCGCGCTCACTTAACCATCTCATTTTGCGATGGTAGGACATTTACAGTGGGAGTGAGGAGAGAGAGAGGGGGGAATAGGGGCAAATGAATACCTCTTATAAACCACCAACCAGTCTAGACTAGTCTACTCAAATTATCGTGAACCTTTAGCTACTTAAGAATAAAAAGCTGGGATGAATAGTATAATTAACTTATGCACAAAAATATTTCAAAGCCTTGTGTTTTAAGTGCCATAATTCTCAAAAAATAAGCAAGTACCCTCAATGCAGACTGCTACGGGAAGTAGTATCGGTAGGTGTCGGTGTAAAATAGGCAGTCCATTGAAAACTTACTTATCAGGCTGATCATTTTAAAGGAAGACTGCGGATATGCTGAGGCACCATCGACCAAATACTGAATCAGCCCTTCAAGTACTGTCCGTGCCAGACGATTAGGCCATCTCAAAGGGCGTAGGTTTGACGCGAAGCTTACACCTTGATACCCTAAAAATTGCCACCTTTGCGTCTGCGGCTTCAACACTTTGCATTATCTATTCATCGAAATCTACCACTTAAAGTATTATTTTTGAATGACGAACCACAGGCAGATTTCCTTTGCTATTTGTTCGGTGTGTCTTTTAAAGATCAGCTGATCGAGACGATTGCCTGTACATAAGTTATAATACTATACAAAAAGTGCTCTACTTACCATTCCTAATTCCAGTGGATTTTTGGCTTATCGTAACAGCCATTTGCAGCAATATCTGCTTTCGAAGCACCTACAGGGGCGCCATTTGAGATGTTATTCGTATTCCTTCATTATTCTCCTTTTCTTACTTAAAGAATGTCCGTATCCGTTTGTACATTTAAGTACTGTATGCCTCATTTCGTGTTTACCGTACAGTACTGTATTATTAATCATATGAACATTTTAGCTGCTTCTAATGCATACATGGTGCACGAATACCTGCCTGTTATTTTTTCATTCTCTAAACGAAAAATACCTGAATTTTAGGAAAGAAAATTTTAGCAAAGCAGAAACTGCGCTCACGAACATTCAGCGTCTCCGAAGATGTGGGGGCTGGAATTAGAGTTCCTGATACTATTTAAAGTTTATTATGCTTCTTATCGAACGGCCAGCTCCCAGCTAAGTGGCGAACCCTGTTGACGACAGAATGCTTGTCGCTGACCGCGATAAGGACAGACGCGCAACGCCAAACACTTGTGGTATCAAAACACTTAAAAAAGACAATAGGAAGCGTTCACCATTTTTCCCTGAAAATCCTGGCTCACACTTGAATCACCCTGCCCGAAACCTGGAGATATGGTTTCGTCCTAAGGATGGAAGCTCGCGGGGGGTTTATCACGTGAGATGTCATGTTGACAGTCGAGTGCAGTGTTGACGAGTAATGGAGCCGTTCTACCGCACCAGATCTCATAGCCATAGTAATGTACGTTGTTTCGCTAACTTCGCCAACTTCGCAAAATGCGCATGTTGTTTTTTTAAATACCCGCTCCCGTTGTATACGTATTACCTGCAACACCCAATTTGAGGTTAAAGAATAATTTTAATAATGCTGAAAGGGGTCACAGCTGCAAAAATGGAAGTAACTAAGAGTATGCATCAGTTTGGGTAAAAACGGGTGCTTTTGAGAACCATCATATCATGGATTAGGGTACGATCTAATGGAAGTGTAGGTAAAAAGGTACATGGTTCGAGTAAAATATTACTTTCCTGCTAAAATGCCAAGTTTTGTTTCATTTTCAGTGTCACAAACCTTTCACCGTTGACACCTGTACACTAGAGAAGGGTTGAATGTACCTCGAAGCTATGCGTTTAGTGTAGGCATGCATTATAGGAATTGCCGCCTTGGACACTCGTTAAAACCCTGTCAAGGTCAAGTGGAAGCGAGCATAACCAACAGCGGCTGGGCAACTGAATCAAGCACACTTCCATTGACGTACATTTTGCTCAATTGTATAATATTTTATACAGGCACTCTGTCTTCCGTGGCCAATCCCGATGCCTGGTGGTGATCGGATGTTGCCCCCGTAGTGATAGTTTTTCTCTCCACGTACCCCTCTCCCAGTGCGATCTCCCCATGCGCACAATGTGAACAACAATGAGTTTTTTATTTCAAGACATTTATTAACCATGTCCAATTTTTTTTCTTTTCTTTACCAATGCAATTTTGCAGGCGAGATAATGAGTTACCGAAAACATGTGTATAGCAAATGAAATGTTCAAGCTAAAACTAGGAATATTAGCGTGCTATAATATTTCGTTGGACACGGTTTTACGCCTGCTGTTACTGCCTACTACCTAGAAGTCAATAATACGAGGTCCATAAGGTACATGATTAAACATATTTTCTTCCGGGAACGTGTCCTTTTTCTTAGTAAAGTTGCTGCGTTGGTCAGCTCTTAGTAAGTACAAATGTATAAATATAAACGTGGGTTATGGCGAAGATGCTGACCCAAGTATTGGAATGAAGGGGAAATGTGTACATTCCTCTGGCTTTTCGCACACATCGGAGATACACAACCAGGTGGAGGTGTAGGTCACAATAAAGGCTTTCTGCTCAGAGCTCGCCGAACCTTTTCCTTCCGAATATGAATTTACATGCCTATGCCTGTTGAAATTTTCTTCAAATACTGCTTTGTGCCTTTTGGCTTAATTCACTACCAGAAACGCGTGTGAGTAGTGACCGCAAATTATCACCCTGGGCCTGAGGAACATCCGGCCGCCCTAAATACACTTTTTAGTCAACGAATGTGAACTTAAAAAGGCAGTTAATAGCAGAACTTAGTATAGTTTTCAAGATGCAGTCTACTGCAACTAGCAGGCCTCTGTTTCAGAGGAAAGACGGTTCACGTCCGCTTATGAACCCAACCCTGGTTAAAGTGTCCCTTAATGAGCTTGCATAAGTTTCAAAATTTTATTACACAGTTTCTCGTTAAAATTCAGCTCTAGAAGGCATCAAATGGATGGTATTTGTTTTTGAGCTTGCGATTACATAGTGTAGCCTGCTATCACAAGAAAAGACAGTTTGTTTGCATGGTTTTGAATAATCTCTGCATTTATTTAGATCGCCTTCTTTCCATCCCCATTTACATGTTTTAAACGAAAAATATTTCAAAAAATGGTCGAAAATTGTACGTTCTAGTAAGGGGGAAATTGAAAACATACATGATTTCCCGCTAAAACAGCTAAGTTCTCCTTTGGTGGCCTTATTTTTGCTAAAAGGTGGGCACGCCTAGATTGCATATAAAATGATGTAAGCGCAATTGTGAATTTATATGCCCTCGAACCATCCGCAAAAGCACACCTGCAAGGTTTCTGTTCGGTAAACGATCGCGACGGAAGTTAGTTCGAACCATGGCTTAAACAGCACCTGGTTTGTAAGCAATACCGCTTCTATCTTAACTCTTGGCAAACATATGTGTACTAAACGGTTAAGGCGACCCAAAAAGGACATAATCTGGATATTTATCGCAAAAATAATCTCATTTCATACTTCAAAAAAAAACCTGTCTAGTCAGTCAGTTGGGCAAAAGCCCAACTAAATGTTTTTTTACTGAAAACATTCAGCAAAAACAAAACGCGCGTCTCCTACAAGTGTTTTGCATGTAATTAACTCGCCTCCTTTCCTATAGACAGGGCTAGAAAAGAAAACAGCGTGTTTTAATGATGGAGAAGTGGAAGTAACTCCTGGTTTCTCCCTAAAACAGATAACTTCCTCGTTGAAGACTAACGAAAGCAAGTTAAAAAACGGATCTAACCATTGCAAGTGGGATCCTAAACATTGAAGACCAAGGTCATGGATGTACATGTACTCGGACCGTCGGCACAAACACAGTTTCTGTTCTACACGTCCAGAAATGCTCATAACTGAACTTGCTTCAAACCACGGCTTGATTACTTTGTTGTTGATAAGACTTATCCCGCGTAGTTTTTTGTTATTGCAAGAAATTAAAATGGCTACACAGTTTACCTGACTTAAAACTGATATAAATGATATCGTTTTAAACTCTGTGAAAGCAGTCACCTCAAGTCCGTTTTTAAATAACTGTCATGATAATTTATTCGGCAGTACCGGAGGCAAATTTTTGTCTTTTCGGGAAACATGTGAGTAAAAACATAAGAAAATAGTGCATATACCATCTCCTCTGTGTTTGATGGTTCGACAACGAAAACAAAAAGAAATCGCACAAAGTAAGAAGGACAAACTTACGGCGGTGCTGGAAGCAAATCGAGAATGCCTGTATGGCGAATTTCGACCGTGTAGATCAACTTATGAGCTGGCTTCAATAGGCGCTTAACTAGTGCAAACGACAGCCAATCAGGACGCCCGGCACCACTGACTAATGCTCACAAACACACAGGCGCGTTACGCGCTGTCAACTTACCGATAATCACATGCCAAGTTATTTGTACGCTTGAACCCCACTGCCCTTCCTCGCGCGACCCCGGATTGACATATTTTCACATGCAGTTCGCTCACAGTACATGCTCGGGTAAAAAGTGAATACCCATTACGGGTCTTGTGACCTCTGAGCCTCGGTCGCTTCCACCAATGTAGGCCTACACATTCTCTAGCCGAGGCCCCAGTAGCTGCAAAAGGGGAGATTACCGAAGCAAAAAATAGGGTTGAAAGAAGCCATGGGAAAAGCCCCATTCTACAGAGCCCAAACTGCATCTAGATGAAAGTGGTTTTCAGCCACGGCCAATGCGATGCCCACGCCAACGCATTCTCTGTGCGAATTAAAACGCACGCATAGGGCATGTTGTCGGGGTCGGCCCCAGATTAGCCGGTGAAACGTGTAATAGGGCTGGTAATAGGGCTTTTACAGGCTGTACCTTTGGACGCAGTCAAAAGTACTCCGTAAAAATGAAATCTAAAAACAATTTTACTTTGTATATCGAACCTCTTCTCTGTTGCATCAGCGCATTGTAGGAACGGATATTCTCCGTTCTGGTGTCACGAGCCTTTCGCAAGTGTTAACGCAAGCATTAGACAGACTTCTTGTCTTTTTTGGGCGTCCATTGAATGACGCCGCCAGGCACCGTTAGGAGAGGTTGGGAATGAAAGGGTTTCATCTGGTCTTTACAGCTGAAGTAATGTACAATGATAGTGTATAATTATCGCTTTAATTTCACTTAACGCCAGAGATTTGTAATACGCAAGTAAACACAGTAATGTAGAAAACAGTTTCTTTGCATTTTGTAGATAATAAACAAAATATTCACTCATTATATTAGCAGCAAATCGTTAGGAATATTAAGAAACAACTCTGATGATACTATTAATAAACTCTATACATTTATATAGAAACATAGTATTATTATACTTTCGATAAGGAAGAAGATGTGTCGAGCTTCAGATTAATTGATTAATTGCCAATACAAGCGAATATGCGAGTCCCAGTAAGCAATTGAGAAGAAGAAGGATCGATCGCCGGGAAAATACGTTTAATCGCCTGACGTTTTGGCATCCGGTGCGGATTCATCATCAGAGACATGAGAAGGAAACAGTAGCAGACCCGTTTCTGCTGATCTTTCGAAATCTCACAGGACTCTATCTGCAGAGATAAAAAGCAGCAACCAGTTGGAAGTTAATTATAGTGGCCATAGACCATTCACTTTTCAGCGGCCATCATAGAGTCAAGGGATAAGAAACATCAACCATAAACGATGGAGGTTGGGGTCAATTAAAGTGGTTTACGCGAAGTAATTGTCAGTCGTTCGGGATAATAAACAGTAATTAGCGTAATGTTTTGTCTCCAAGTCAGAGGGGCCCGGTGGTCCTGCCTTTACTTCTGGCCAGTTTGTCGCGGGGTCCTCTTCGTTTGCAATTCAGACGTTAGGTTTGACCTTGTTCCGTCCTTTGCTTACATAATGACGTAAGATTTTGTAGGCCACCAGGAGGTCTAGATGCATTTTGACGGAGTTGGCATCGGAGAACCATGCCTCAAGCGTCAGTTTTTCCGCTTTTGAGATTTCTTGGTCTACAATGGTCGCGCCTTGAATATCGATGTTGTGGCCAGTCTCTCCAATGTGTGCTGCAAGCTATGAGTTTGGGTCTAGCCTCTGAGCCGCCAGTCTGCGTTCGTGCAGGCGGGGCTGCAATTTTCGGTCTGTTTCTCCTACGTAATTACAGTCTCCATCGTTCCAACGTATCAAGTAGACAATTGCAGAGGTTTCGGTAGGGAACAGGCTGTCTTTAGATTGCATCACACGGCTGCGTTCGCTGTAACGTCTAGCTTTTGTTGAAATATGTCATTCAGTGGATATGTCACCTCTATTAACGAAAGGAATAACTATCATTTTGTCATCTGTCCCTTTGAAAAGCAGACATACTCTGGGTTACCTTGGGGATATTTATAAACTATCCATACCCAGTTCTGCCTGTTAAGAATGAGGTAAAGTATAAGTTGAGCAGCACCAAATTCCGAAAATATGCGTCTCTTTTGCTATTCTTTAAGCGAAATGTGCACTTTAGGGAGTTAGAACTCTCGCGAGACTGCCGGTTTTTTCAGTATATCTAGTACTTCAATCCTATTGCCTAAAATTTCTTCCACGGAGTTGCTCCTTAGATACTGTTTTGTTTTGAAAACGGAAGCAGTTTTTAGGCAGGAGGAATAAAATGCATGTAAAACAGAAGACTGGCTCTAGGCAGAATGTCATGTAAGTCAAACAGAGGACTGTCTGTAGGCAGGACGCATACTCAGGACGAGGGCATATTCCATGTCACAAACCATCCTAACAAAGAGGCTGCAGGTAAGCCAGTCAGAGGAAAGATAGAGATGAATCCGCTGGTTAGGGATGAAGACAGGCCAGTCAGAACAACGAAAGGCGTGAACACGTGTCCCTGACCTCAACCGGCACTTGACGCGCGCATCTTCTCATAATGTCCCAACGCTACGAGTGGGCAGATACAGTGTCAAAAAACGTGGGACTAGATAGTACCACTCTAAAAATATTGAGGCGAATTACGTAGGCATGTATTATCAACGTAAGTAAACTGCATGAATCAAAAAAACCCACTAATATTACAGTGCAAACCTAGTTATGTGGAGCTTATACGTGCGCATTCCCGGCTTAAAAGGCAAATGTTTGCTATTGAAAGTTTGCAATATTTCAAAGTTACTTTATGCACCGTAACACCTTGTCTTCTTTCTGGGCATTTTTAACCACTTGGATACATGTACTCATGATAGGTGTAAACTCCTTCAAGTGGTTTTCAAGTTTTCCCGTATGCTCAAGCAACTTATGCGAAGAGGACATAAGTATGCGAGTCTGTAATTTTCACCCTGTTTGTCCCACGTAATTACAATCCCTAATGTTTGCAACGCATTTTATAGCTAGTCTGCAAGCGGTAATTTCAGGATCGAAAAAGCTTATTACTAATCTAGCGACTTTGGGTATATACTTACCTAAAAACAATACAAAGTTACGTTATGTAACGGGCTGAACTCTCTCCGATGTCTCTTATATACTCATGTTAAGCACGTAGGTCCCTCTTAAGAATCATCGATAACGATATCCAACCAGAAAATGAAAAGCAGTCAAATGTCTCGTGTTGATTGTGGGAAGAAAGGTGGATGCCGCGAGGAAGATAGGTCAAAAAGCTTCATCAATGCCTCAGAGGCCAGTGAAACTTCAAGTGTGTAATAAGAACATACCAAAAATGAAGTTGATTGGTCAGCCCAGTCAAGGACAGCCGGCAAAAATAAATTAATTTGAACATGAAAAAATCACCCTTAAGAATGGAACGAAAAACATCTAGTTACAATAGCGCAGAAAAACGCATATTTGACACAGGAAAATAAATAAACGCAAAATAGAAAGAAAATAGTTTACAGAATTTGAAATGCAAGTTAGGGGGCCAGCAGCAGAAGAAGGCCAGGTTAAACACAAAAGGCTGAAATCTATGAAGCTAAAACCCTACGTCCAACTTTAAGCCAACTCGTAAAACATTAAGTATGACTGTAATCCGAAACCTAAAAGCAAAACCCTTAAAACTTTGAACCCAACAACCCCAAACCACTTTAAAACTCACAAGAGTATTCGGCGAGCATACGTAGCTTTTGAAACGTCATCCTTTGGTCCTTACATTTATACAGAGAGGGGGTAAATGTAACATGCGGGCAAGCATATTCATAACCACAGGTGTAGACGTTCAATATACTGATATATACCGCGATCAGAAATTTATTTCTCCTGAGATTAAAAAGCTGAACTTTCAAAACCGGTATATCAACCAGCAAGCAGATAGGGAAAGCTAGGGTGAACCACTGATGAGCCGCAGCCCTCGCAGCTGTGTCAAGCAGCGGCAGATTACCGGCGAAACACGTGTCGGGGCCTTTTAGCAAGTACCTAGGCTGTTAGTATGGCAAGTTACAACGTCAATTCATACTACTGAGGATTGTCTGATGGCGGCATGTGTATATTTCACAAGGGTTGACGGGTTTCAACACGAATATACACTTGCAATTTCGGTTTACGCCTATAGACCTTCAATATACTAATCTAGACCACGATCAGAAATTAATTTCTCTGTAGATTTAAAAGCTAAACTTTCAAAACCGGTCTATCAACCAGAAAGCAGATAGGGAAAGCTGTGCGACCCACTGATGAGCCGGAGCCCTCGCAGCTGTGTCAAGCAGTGGCAGAATACCAGCGAAACAGGTGTCTGGGCCTTTTAGCAAGTACCTAGGCTGTTAGTATGGTAAGTTACAATGTCAATTTATACTACTGAGGACTGTCTGATGGCAGCATGTGTATATTTCACAGGGGTTGACTTGTTTCTACGCAAATATACACTTACAATTTCGGTCTGTGCCTATGGACCTTTAATATACTGACACATACCGCGATCAGATATTAATTTCTCCGGAGATTAAAAAGCTGAACTTTAAAAACCGGTATATCAACTAGAAAGCAGATAGGGAAAGCTGGGGTGACCCATTGATGAGCCGGACCCCTCGCAGCTGTGTCAAGCAGCGGCAGAATACCGGCGAAACATATGTCTGGGCCTTTTAGCAAGTACCTAGGCTGTTAGTATGGTAAGTTACAACGTCAATTAGTCCTGGGAATAGGGGAGGTCGAGGGATTGAGGTTGCAAGTACTGGGCTGGTTACGAGGCAATGAGGGTCTTTTGAATCTGGACTGGGTGATGGTGGTTTGGTTGAACAAAGGTGAAACCAGAAACATTAACTGCGCCTACCTTGCCCAAATGGTTGACTCCGGACATCGTGTGGACTCCAACGAAGTCTTAAGGTAATGTCGAGCCAAGTCAAGGTTATTCAAGGGAATATAGGCAAACGCCTTTGAACTCCCACTTAATACATAGGATTTAAGACATGCATCGGCACAGCCGAACATTCCCAAGAAGTCGTTGACACAATTGTAGACGACTACTCGCTTGTTTTAAGTAATACGCTCACACTCACTCTACACGAGCCAGCAGTGTAACTGAGCAAAAAGAGCAGACAGTGAAAAAACTTCTAAGGCTGGCTCCATATTTAAAATGGAATGTAATTTGTGGTTTTAGGGCGAAAAACTGTCGCTCGTGGGGGAAGTATGTGAATGATAGGGGCATGATGCTTCTGTGAATGTTGGCCGCAGCCATGGTGTCCATGGCGAGTAATATCGACATCCGAAAGACCATGCGAGGAGGACACCTCGGAGTCACGAGAACGTCCCAAAGAACCGGAGATGCGTCCATGATACGCCTTTGCTGTGAGAGCAGAGGAGACCGCCACGTCGTCAGCAGTCGGTCGATACTCTTCAGCAGTCGGTGAATAAGGTCCCGCCAAATTACCCAAAGTCACTGGGTCGGCGTTTGCTAGCATCAGCAGAAGTAACCACGATTTAGTTAAGGGAGCCGGTTTTGTGCGCGCAAAAGAACCTCCTGCAAGTCCTTAACTTAGTAGGACTAACGGTTACATAACTGCCTGTACCTTTCCGCGCTTTCTTTCCCTCCCACCTCGCCGTCAGGATTCAAAAAAGCCCTCATTGTCTCGTAGGTAGCCGAGTACTATCAACCTCAACCCTAACTCCCCTCCCTTAATCCCATGACTAGTTCACCTGTAATGATGAATATAATTACCCGCATGTTACAATCTACCGCCTTCCCATATACATATAATGGCTCGAAGAGAATTTATCGAAATCTACGTTTGATCACCAAATACTCTTCTGAATTCTCTGATGGCAGTTTTCGCCTCCGAGAACTCTTTACCTAACCCGAAAGCCTTCAGCCTAGCCAGAAACTGAACCCCTGGACCCTAACAACTTACCTTAAAATCATACGTGTAAGAGCGTGGCCATACGCTCTTAGCCGTAATATTAAACTGTGATCATTTTCTACTAACCTTAGAACGCTGCCACGAAAATAACTAATCGTGACCCTACCCTAACTTTATCTAATGTTAAGTGAGACATCTTCTTTCAATAAGTACAGTACGCGCCAGAATTCGTGCAACATGCCTACATATGCGAAAGATTGGTAATCTTTCACTAAAAGGCACTGACTTAGGTTGTGATAATGATTACCATGTAGCCTATTGTGAAGGTATTTCAGTTACAACGGGATGCGAGCTTTTCGACGAGCTTCGTTTTGACCACATTCAAATATATTTTATTCAAAGCACGCACGAAAAAATATTACTGGACTCTTTTGGTAGCAAATTACGCCCCTCTTAAATGTTTTACTCAACAATTTGACTGCGACGTGTGCCATATGTGATGCACGCAATGATGTCACAAACTGCAGGCTATTTTGGGATTCGCAGTCAAAGTGTTAAAGGAAGCGTATCTTTCCGTTTTAGAAAAATGTCTAATTATCAGCTTGTTAGATTGTGAGGGGTTAATTCATAATACATCGCATCCGTCAATCTATTAATGCTGCTTATACTGTATAAAGGCATGCTCCACGTATATTGCAACATTTTATGACAACTATGTAATTTTTTTTTCAAATTGCGGACGAAAATGTACTTTTCCTTAAACATGATATACACAGTGCTCAGTTTTTCAACCTTGAATTCTATTATGTCAGTCAGTATTTTTCAAAATTATTCGGAAATTCAGAAACTTTTCAAAACCGAAATACATCCATTTTAAGTACAACATTAAAAGAAGGTGTAATTTCCTACCACACAAGTACAAGAACTACTTTTTTCGTGCATTTTTTCCATAAAATAGGTTTTAAATTTATAAAGCAGTCAAAATCCATGATAAAAATGGATACTTTTAAAGAAGTTACTTTTTACAGTACACGCGTTTTGTTAGGGGCCAGAAAGAAACTCAGTGAAAAGCCTCCATCCTGTTGTAACTGAAATAACTTCAGATTAGACTGCATGATAATCACTATCACAACCTGAGTCAATGTCTTTTAGCGAAAGAGTATCAATCTTTTGCATATGTCGGCATATTGCACGAATTCTGGCGCTTACTGTAGGTAATATTTACAGCAGTGAATAAATGGACCTGCATAGGGCACTATCGCCAAATTTGCACTTTAAGATGTCGATTATAGAAGCGTAACTACCCCCTATAAGTATTAATTATGTTTATAAACTGTCCTTATCACGCTTTCTCGGGTGCAACGCATCATCAATGTGGCTTTATGGCTATAATTTGAAACTGAAGCAGTTATATAATCAGGGGAAATCATTAATCCGTTCAATTTTAACGTGTAAGGTAAGTATCCTACTGTGCAACAGAACTTAGTCTGGGATCGCACAGAGTGCGAACAGACTGTGTCTTCACATTTATAGCTTAGAATTGAAGTATATACATATAAATATATATTGCTGATTGAAGTGAAAATACGTCTCCCCGGACATAAATGAGAAGAAGAGGCGATTTCGTGAATAATGGGTATAATATCCTGACGGTTCGAAAGCGTACAGGCCAGACACCAATGCAGCCGTCTGGACCTCGTATCTTCACCTATGTTAATATATATATATATATATATTCACTCAGGAGTGTGCGAACACCGATCGAATAGGCTTCCGAACTAAACAAAGTTCGTGTGGTGGTCAGAGGTCCCCAACGGATGACCGCCTGCTTGGCTGATGAAGGCTAATAAGCCCGAAACAGTTCTGTATCAAGTTACCCCCAGACGCTGTCATACTCCCTTACTGCTCATATATATATATATATGTGTGTGTGTATACACTATCATAGATGGGCGCTCGACGACTGGTAAGTTAATTAATCGCTCAGAACTGCTTTTGGGCTCAAGAGCGAGCCCCTAGGTATAGCAGCCCCTCAGCGATTAACATAGGATAGGCAGGAATGCGCTACTGACAGAGAGAAGAGTGACGGGTATACCGATTTTTGAATTATTGGCAATCATGAGCCAGTCCAATGTAACCGCTCGGACGTCGCTACCCCTGTGGTTGGGTAAGGCTAGCTAATGATGGTTGATTAGCCGGAAAATAGCCACATCAGCCTTTTTAATCTGGCGTGATGAATATAATAATCGAAAAAACAGGTTTTCGTGTAGCCTAGGGACTAAGAAATCACAGTCCTTTTTTCTTACATATCTTATCGTCCAGATAAACATTGCGAAGTGGTCTAAATACATTTCAGATAGTCTGCCAAGTGTCCTAGTCAACAATTGGCTTATATTTTACGCAAATGCCATAGTTGCTATCTGGCTGAGGTAATTAATCTGACACGCGCATAGGGTGATTGAAGCAGACTGCCTGCCTGAAAACATCCGCTAGTCACAGAAAATCAACCGACTTTAATCTCTCCATTCTACAGGGCCTGTACTTTCATTAGATACTCAGTCGTAATCTTCTCCTCTGTCACCAGCGCTTTTCGACTACTGATATTTAAAGTGGTGCTCTTGTGTGCCTATGTGTGGCTTCTGGTTTGATCTTATTGGTTTTACGAGCAAATTCATGAAATCTGGCCCATTTGCGAAAGTTAGAATTTTGACAGTTGTATACCCCCCTTTACGAAACCTTTCAAATTCATCTTCAAATAAATATCAACCTGTTATGGTAAATAACAACTGTTTTGTCGTCATGGATTCAACCCTTGCAGCCACCACCAGCCACACCAGTAAGCTGACTGCCCAGACAAGGTTTTCTAAGCAGTCATCTAGAATCCACCAGAATGACTGCTAGGCTCAATCAATTTATAAAGGGGTTTGGCAGATTTTTTTAATCTTGTTAACACAATTTTGCAAAATTCGCGGCCTCAATGGGGATTCGAACCCGAATGACATTAAAATGCTTTCGTACAGTCAAGGATCTACCAACTGAGCTACGAGGCTCACCCTAAGCCGTGAAGTTTATCACACTTGAGTAGAATTACCTGCCTGGCATACTGTTCGTATGAAATCCACCATTACGGACACCACAAGCTGTATTTCAGTCGCGTTCTTTTCCGGTTTTCTGAACGTCAAACCCAGATAAGGGAGGGTAAGGGAGAGGATGTGGGAGCCTGCCTCGCTGACTCACGCTGGCTTCGTTGCCAAACGCTGCGCAAGTTCTGTATCTACGCGCGCCGGCTTAACGCCTACGCACTGTGTCTGCCACCAGCTACGAGAGGTCCGGCTATGTCCTTCGTCCATGCTCCCACGATTGTCGCGGCTCAGTGCTTCAGCCAATAGATGTTCGTATCTCCATCTGGCTGAGTGCGTCGCCCAGCCGTCTCGGGTCCACTGCGCCGAACACACAACTTGGCTTACGGACTTGGCGTGCACAACTCCGCCTGTGTACTCTCGATTTTCTGGCAGTAAAGTTTCTGTCCTCCTACGCCGTCTTGTCTGACTTGTGATTTAGGGGAACCTGCTGTTTGGCGACATCACAACTTGCGACAAGGATGGTAAGTGATCGCATTGTAATCCAGCGCAGGTAACTGTGCCCACTCCACCCCACTATGCAACAGACGATGGTTGAAATGTCGCTCGGATGAGGCAAGGGTGCTTCACACGTAGGTTCGCCTACTTTTAGCCTCATTATATAAAACTTTCTAAAAGCCACTCTGCGTTTACATAATGTGATGTGCAGGTTCCACAACATTCTTATGTATTCCAAGAGACAACGGGCACAGGATATTTGGTAGTTACTAACTGACTGTTAGCAGGGACCGGAAATGGAACCATCCCCACCCGTACTACAGATAGATGCTGGTCAAATTTCAGTCTACTTTTGTTACAGACACCATCTATGTGTATTCATTTAATTATTCTCCTGCTCCCGTGGAGCGGAATACATTGGCTGCACAGCGAGACGTCTACAAAAGATTATATGTGATAACAAACTGGTCTAACTAAGCAAAGCATAAAATCAATCGATTTGACATTCACTTATAACACACCCGATAGATACGACTCCCAATGCAGACATGAGAGACCTGTTGGCTCCTATACCAGGAACAAACACACTACTATCTAGGCCTAGAAAAACAGGTGCTAACTAAAATCGAGCTCTCTGCTTTCAAAAGATGTTGATGCAGGCAGCTTTTATCCATTGGCCGACTGCAGGTGGGAAGCGTGCGCCGCCCCATGCCCAGGAGAATAGGCTACGTACGCCATGGTTTTGGCATGCAGACTTCGCTCACAACTTATCCTGAAATCTCACCATTCGCCGGCTTCAAAGTTGGGCGTCCTCAACACGTCGACTACGGAGTAGGAGCGATGACTAGCCAGCCTCTCTCCCCGAGGACTATTCAAAAACTGCATATAGCTGACGGTTAATTGTTCCCATGTCAACGAATCGGCCTGACGATGGATGACCGAAAACGTATGTTTGACAATCGAACATTTCAATTGTAACCAGGGAATTTTCGCACAACTGTGGTCTTACCCTACTATCCCATGAAATGCACAAATGTCTGCATCACACCTTCTAACCGAAAGAACAGTTCATGCAATTCTTACATCAGCTGTAGGCATTTGAGTTGGTACAACCTGATGCCTGACAAGTTTGCGTGTGGCACGTATATACGAGCTCCAGCAGTCAATGCGCACCCAAATCCTAGCATCAGATGCCTCCGATAGCCGAGTGTTAAGTCAACACACATCGGACTCTGCTTAGCATAATCGTCGCTAAATACGAATGCTGGTGCGCCCAAATTCACCACAGTGCGCTTAAGGTAGTTTCTTAAAATGCTGCCTGACGCATAGTGTAAGCCAGTAAGGCTGTACTGACTCTCACATGGCGGGACCTCTGTGACAGTCCCAGACAAGTGAGATTCTAGCTGCCCTCCCCACCCATGTTTCTTAAAACGCGGACTGTGTCATGTATTTGGGTTGGGTAAAGAGGCTGTCTCATTTCAGCAGCCTCTAACCTGTGTCAGTCTTTGATCACTCGACTATCGTAACGGTGAGAGAGTCGGGAATCTTATCTGTCTCGTCAATGTTTTAACGAGGACAACCTGAGATGTCCCCGTCTGATTACGTCATGTTCGAATCCCCAAGGGCGTTAAAATGGAAACCAACCGAATGAGTGTTTTATTGTTTACATGGCAGTGGCCGTAGGCGGGGCCAGCACTCATGTGTACTGCGCCCAGTCAGGCCTGACAGTCTCTGCAAGTCTGATGTGACCCCTTGTGTGAGATGTTATAATTGTTTATAAGTGATTGTGAAGCGAGCTCAGGGGTTGCATGATTGGTGCGTTGGATTACTCGAGGGGTGTCGAGCATTGAGGTCGCCTGCTGGGTGGCCGCAGGGTTGTGCACTCTTGCGACTATTTGTGCATGCGCGTGTGCCCGCGTGCGTGTGCGAACGCGTGTCTGCGTGTGAATGCTCGTCCAATGGTTTAAGGTCATTGAATGGGTACCGGCAATAGCGCAGACACATGACCTTGAGGCCGCTCACATGGACCAATTGTAGCGGGCCAGAGATGTTGAGGTTGACACACACCTAAAGGAGTAATGCACTTGCAAGGTTCGCCCGTTGTAACACCGAACAGGATGGTTAATCACCTCAGACACTCATGGATAAGAATGAAGAAGGATATACGGTTGATGACATGAACTGTCTACTATTCTTAAACGAAGGGAAAGTTAATGAGGAATAAAAGGGAAACCGGTACAAATAAATGCCAAGGTTATATGCAAACGATTCATTTGGAGTGAGGGGTGGTCACGGAATACCAGATAGACACCGGTGGGGAGTGCAGCGCTGTAGACAACTGCGAGGGAGGGCCATGGAAGTGCTGACGGAGCCCGCTCCACGGTACGGTACGGTAACGATAGCGGAAGGAACGAAGTCAGCAACGCGGAAAGAAGGAACACTGGCAATCTTCACCAACAAACGATCACACCATCCTCATGCGGAATCCGCGCTCAAGTGGCCTTGACACATTCAAACCTCCATGTTTCGGTCTGGTTTTTTACACAATGAACCCTTGTTGGCTGTCAGCGACAGGATCAATTGGTCAGAACAGTCTGCAAGGTTACGTTAGCAGTCGGTTAGGCTTGAGCCTAACACCAAACACAGGTCAAAAGTTACCTGAAGATGCTGCGTAATTCTTCTACCAGTTATGCTAGTTTATGCACCCACTACGTTTTTGGGTAACGCGATGGACATTGTTGTTCATGTCGATCAAGTTGACACATGCCGAATAGGTTGTTGACCCTTGGAAACCTGTATCAATGAAAGGTGGTGAGAGATAACCCACTATTAAAATGAAATTCCTGAATCGTTAAGCAGACAGCCACCTACATAAGATCATGGTGAAGATGCCGATTCAAATTTCCGTCTTCGGTGGATGTACGTGGCGGATTTGAATGAGATAGTAGCGTCCGGATGACAGGAAGCATAATTCAGATGCATCAATAAAAAATGGTGAGGGGTTATTTACTTAAAAATAGTCAACATGTTTGTCAAAATCAATTTAATCACCCTGTTCTAAAATAAGCAAACAAATGTGGACATATTTTTTCTGAAAGGGAGCAGTTAGGGACATGTTATTTATTCTTCGGATGTGTACTTTAAACTGGTCAGGAAGTTATCTTCAGAAAATGCATCAGAAACTGTTAACAGATAAATCCGTAGTGAAAATACCATGCGATATAATTTTAAATGACGAATTGGTTATTAGGAGACTTAAAAAATGGATAATATCCTTATTTGAGTAACGCCAACTCTATATGCTCGGTTGCACTTCAACGTGACACGTTTAAAACGGCAAGCGAGAAAAACTCTTGAATTTGAAGGTAGCATCCACATTTCCTAACACAAAATGGCTCGAAGCTCAGCTTCTGGATGGCTGTCTTTTTAAACGCGAGCTACCATGCTAGCAATGGTAATGCATTGTAGGACATATCGGAAGCCTCGGTGCATAGTAGGAGCTAATATCGTAGTCATTGATTCAGAGTTGAGGGGATGGGCAAACTCATCAAGAAGTCACTCAGTGAATTGCTGGACCGTTGCAAGTGTTCACTGTATTATAATATTAACTGATAGAGTATAATAAACACCGACATCTGAGGACACGGTCAAAAGTACGCTAGTGATTTTTTAAGCTAGGCTGGAAATATAGTCGGAGAACAGTAGGGAAGAGAAGCATGAATTTCGCACATATGAATGATCTTAGAAACGCCCTGTGCTCTGTACTAGTAATGACTTTCGGCGTGGTGCTATGTCCGTCAAAAGAAGGATCGAAGCCTCACTGGAATATCATAGAAAACACTTGGTTACAGGGCTCAGTCAGATTTTAAAATGGGTAGCGATATTTGAGGATGTGACCGTTTTCGATAGCCCACCTTTACAACCCTAATTACTTAGAACGAGTAGGCGACAGCGCCAAACTTTAGTTTTTACTGCTCATTTTGAAAACACTAAGGTCTTCATTAAATTTAGTCCATGGGAGGTATTCGCCCATTAAAAAAGTTTGCTATTTAATTCATTCGTTCATTGAGTCATGAGGTTTCATCTAATTATCTTGAGTTGTAGGTTGTGCGCTCGAGGACAAGACAACGCCTACGTAGATGGTGATACCCATCAAAATGAGAAACACAAGGGCGACTGGAATGGTTAATTTCTGGCGCATAAGCCTTCATCAGCCAGCCAAAACCAACCCCAGTTGGTGCACCGCCGCCGATGGCTCCAATCCGCGACCTGCTATTTAGACATATTACTCACTGCGCCACAAGCTGGCTCTACTGTCGAGTTCTTTTGAGTATTATAACGATGGGCACTCGCCGGTTGGTTTTGGAACTCAATTGTCCCGTTATGCCTTTAAGTCCACTCTCTAATCCCGTCAGAATCCGCACAACCACTAGCGATATGGGCAGCATGGCATTTTCGAAAATGCGTCATTTAGAAGATAAAGTATCCTCCAACGTGAACATTACTACACTCTACAGATGATATGTAGATGATGTCTTGCGATTGTGGATAACCAAAGGGAAGCCGAATGATTATTTTCTGCATCCTAGGATTAAAGTTACCATGGATCAGGAAAGCGAAAACCAGCTTTTCTTCCTCGGCGTTCAGTTGTCGAGACAGAAAAATGACTCCATTAAACGGACGCTCTAGAAAAGTCAGTACTCGAATCATTTGAGTTTTGGTTCCATTCAATGGAAACGCAACTTGGTATATACTCTTATTCAGAGGACCAGAAACATCTGTTCTTTGGATACATCGGATGCTGTATAAGCCAGCCTCAAATATGTTTTAATTAAGGGGGAATATCCAACTCAGTTTGTAGACAAGTATAGTAAAACCCTACGACATAAGATGACTGAGCATTTAGCACCTCAGAAGCCTTTTTTTCATTTCCTTGCTCTAAAAGGACGAAACCGTTTTGAATACTATCAAGAGACGCCTTCTCAACGCCATTGAAAAGACATACTATGCTGCAAATCTCATTATTTGCAATCCAACCAAGCTCTTACCAATACCCTATGTAAACGATACCTTGCCGTTGCATGCCACTTCTAACTGCGTTTACGAATTTATATGCACCTGCGGATGCAAGTACCTAGGGCGAACGCAACGACAATTGGCCGCCAGAGCTTAGGAGCATTTACCTAGCTGATTACTGAGACAAGCAAACAGAACTTCCAGTTCATCACTCACTGAACATCTATTAGACACGGGCCATTCTGTGGACCCAAAACTTCTTTCCGAGTACTTGTTCGGGCATGAACGACTCGTACCTTGCGCTAAATGGAGGCAATCTACATACGGCGGGTCAAACCCGACCTATATAAACAGCTGAAGCATGTAGTGAACCTAACTCTGCCCTGGTAGCATCGGCCCCCGTTTACACATTTCGATTCCCGAAGTTTTGCTTCAAATGTCTTTTCCCCATTTTGCTGCTCACTGTGTTTTAACTTTCTTTGTTTATTGATTAACCTCTTGGCCATTTCCTGTGACCTTGCTGCTTGTATCGATTTTTTTGTATGAATTTAATTTGAATTTTCCTTCACTTGATTCGCGTTATGCAACAAGAGAAAGCAACTGATGAGCCCTCTCGAAATTAATGGATACAATGAATTTTGCTGTTTTTGCCATCTTTAAAAAAGAACAGAGTGGTCATTTTTTAGGAGTCTGAGGAATCCAGTCGGGGATGTTTGGTACTGAAGCTGAACACTACCATAGTTTGAGTCATTGTCTGTAAAGCGGAGCCTCATTTAACAAGCAGCCCGATCTACGAGCATTTCGGTGAACAAACCAGCCGCGCTCAGTTAAGGAGGTTTCAGTGCGTCTGTGGGCCTCTGTCTGCCGTTGAGTCTTGGTCCCTGGGCTTATCACCTCAGCTCAAAGGTTAGGTGAGTCAGATTCTAATGGCTCTTACAAAACTGTACCCCCATGACTGCCCCATACAGGTGAGATTCGAGCTGCCCCCCCCCGTTTTCTTTAAAAACCCGGACCCCCATATGCGGAGCGTGCCGCGTGTGTGGATCGGGTACAGAGCCTGTCTAAACGCAGCCACCTAGTCGAGGCCTCAGCCGACCACGAGCGGCGTTTTTCAGGACCCGGTTTTAGGTCCCCTCCTGTTCATTCTTTACATAAATGTAATTTAACGCACAAGAAACACTGGCAGCTGAAGATAGCTTTCGGGGATGCCTACAAAAATAAACAACTCATTTGTAAACTCGGCTGGCAGGATATACGGGGAACAGTAGAGGGAAACGTGAAGTTGACACATATGAATGGCCTTAGAAATGTCCTTTTATCTGAACCAGTAATCGTTTTCTGGCGTGGTACTATGTCAGTCAAAAGAAGGGCCAACGCCTCATTGGGATGTTACAGTAGACACTTGGATGTGGGGCTCAGGTAGATTGTGAAATTGGGTTGCGATGTGCGCTGATATGCTCGTTTTCGTTAAGCCCAACTTAAGAAACCTAGAAAAGAAACCGTTACGGACAAAAACAGCGTGCAGTTTTGGTTTTCTTGGAAAAGTAGGCGACCACGCCAAAATTAATTTTTAATGCTCATTTTGAAAGCACCAAGGTCTTCATTAAATTTAGCTTTCGCGTGGTATTCACCCATTAAAAACATCATTTAATTAATTCCATCCTTCATTGAGTGATGAGTTTTCATCTACTCATCCTAAAATTTATGTCGTTCACTAAAGGGCAACAGAGTGACTACACAAAAGGTCATACCAACAAAAACGATAGCACTGACAGCTCAGGGCGATGAGAAGGTCCATTTCTGGCACATAAGCCATCATCAGTGAGCCTTAATCAATCCCAGCTGCTGCAGGTCCCCTAAGCTCGCACCCACGGCCTGTAAGCTAGACATCTAACATTCTAATTCATTACGTCACAAGCTCCTTATCTTGTCGTGTTTCCTCAAAATTAAAAAATGGCGCTCGCCGATTGGTTTTGGGACCCACTCGTCCCATTCTGCCTTGCGCCTTACTCTCTACTCACGTCAGTCGCCGTACAGTGGCTTGCGATATCGAAGGCACGGCATTACAAAAAGGATAAGGGGCAAAAGATTTGTTAGTTTTGGTTTACTAGCCATCCTCTTCCAATCTTTGGTTGAGGGCATCGAATCCAGAGTGTTTGGTCACTAAGCTGAAGACTGTGCCCTTGTGGAATAGAACCACTACCATAGATTATTCATAGACTGTAAAAAGCACTGCAAAAGCATTATCTCAGGATGGGCAGATCCTGAGGAACAGATCGGTGCACAAAAAAATAATACATACCCCCGATCTACAGCCGGCTAGACACCGAGCTCGATAGCTCAATGGTTAGGATGTCTGCCCCTGACCGGCGAGGCGCGAGTTCGAAACTCGGGTGCGGCGGCAATTTAAACTGCTACACTAGAGTTGGCTGCCCGTGGCTGTTGAGGGCCAATAGCCCGAAATAGCTATGTCACGGTTGTCAGTGTCTGCCGGAATACTCCTATAAAAGGCCTGTAAAGTGTTTAACTCTCAGGAACCGTCAGAATACATCCTTTAATCAAATAATAAAGTGCAGCCTCCGGTGACCAGCAGCCCCAACTACGAGTCTTTTACAGAAAATGTGTTTCGATTGACGAGCTCTCGCTCAGTTGGGGAGTTGTCAGTACGTTTGTGGGCCTGTGTCCGCCGTTGAGTCTTCGTCCCAGGGCATGGGTCCTCGGTCGCCTACAGACAATCAGCAAACCGATGAAGTTTGGTTGGAAACTTTTCGCAAAGCCAGTGTTTTACGCGATCAACTCGGTTTCGAAACGGATTCAACTCATTAACCGGGTTTGCACTGTATATTTATCGAAAAAGTAACGCTATCATACTATATTTCGGACAGTTTTGCACAGAACGCAGATAGCTTTCTTAATTGGAGGTTATATTATTCAGGTGCCCAGCAGACAGAGAGAAAAAATAACACTATGAAAACGTATCCATGGATATGCAGCGTACTTATGATTACAGTAGTCTTGCTTATGCCGCCTTAAATGGTTAAAAGCCTATTTGAAATTTCAGGTCAGAGCTTTTAACCATTTTTAATGCGTAGGCAGCTATTTCACCCCATTCAACTGACATAGGTTGAAAAACAAGTTGTAAAATAGCTGATTTTACCATGGCAACCGAATCCTCCACCACAACATTGGTTACCCATGCAGTTTAGGCTGCGCACGGGAGGGATGGGAGCACTTTGCGTCAGCCATGCCATGGTAACCATGGCCAGTCTAAATGGCGATTTTAGCACTGTTGCCGGTGAAACGCAATTATTGCTAGGTGCGTCTAGAGATGCGATGGTCACACGACACGAAAATTCAACATTCTACGAGGCAGACGAGAGAGAATTACCAGAAAAGCAGAAAGAAAACATGTCGACCGCGCCACAAACCACCGTCACAGCTGGCGATACGCATGTTCTCTGCATCCAATCGCTGAACGATGCAGGATTGATTGACCTTGATGTTTCAACGGGCAAAGGGCTACGCTCTAAGTAGTCCTAGCAACAAACTGATGGTGAGTTTTATGCGGGCAACAGGGGCGGACTCGGTGGCAATCACAGAAGGCAGTGATCACAATTTTCTTTTATTCTGGGGTTAAGCCGGGGTTTCTTCTAAAAGCTGAGCTGAAGATCCGACAATGTGACGCGATTGAAGCTGTCACGCCTACAAAAAGTGGTATATATCAAAGAAGATTAAAAACCTAAGAAATGCAGTCCTCGCAAAGCATCAAGACAGTGAGGAATGTTTACATTAAAGCTGAGTTGGCACCTAAACGCCGAATTGTTTTGTGATCGAAGGAAACAGGATATGGCAGGATAAAGGAACAGCAACTATCCGTAATATAAATGATGCTTCCCATAAGGGTAACAGTTCAATTTAAGGTCCACGGTAGCACGTGAAAACCCCATCTTTGTGTATTACGGGACGATTGGTACTAACGGTTTACTTGGTGGGATATATCAGCGGAGAGAAAAAAATGGAGCGTACATAAGTAGAAAATAAAAAAAGAGTTATGATTTAACTAACCAAGTATTAGCGAGATGCTTAAAAGTAGAATATACAACCAATAGAAAAAAATAACGCCTAATAGTGTCCAATTAGATAAAATCCTTGAATCTGTAGCACCTGTTTATAGCATCTATAACGAGTTGCCTATAAATGATATATTCTTCATATAGAAATAGCCACAATGGTCGATTCTATAGCAGTTATATAGAGCTGATATGGCGATGATAGTGAGTTGATATAGAGTCGACAATTGTGTCCCTTTCGGCACTATTGGGTCTTCGTGCATTCTTTTTGTTGTATTTGCATCGCGCGCTAACATTTGCTTATTTACATAAACTGTATGGCTTCTTTTATCATAGCAACCGCATCCCCCTCTACAACAGCTTTCAACCTAGGCTGAGCACAGCAGGGGTGGGAACACTTTGCGTCAGCTCTGCCATGGTAACCACGGTCAGCCTACATGGCGATTTTAGCAGGAGGCACCGCAACTAGGGGTCGGCGTGTCTGAAGATGCGGTGGTCACACGACACGAAACTTACAAATTGCGGGGCAGAGAAGAGAGAAAGTGTAACCGGAAGAGGTTCTATCGGAGTAAAAAAATGTCAAAAGCGCCACAAACCGCCTTATCAGCTGCCGGTACGCGTGTACTCTGCAGTAAATCACTTAAAGACACAGCGTAGATTGAACTTGAGCTCTTAATGGAGTAGGGCTAGGTCCTAAGCGGTCCCAGCACAGAACTTGCGCGTTGAGGGGGGCAATTGCTGAGGCCGACGTTCACAGGTTTTTATTCCGGGGGCATGAAATCGGGGCTTCGTCTTGGAGCTGGGATGAAGACTCGGCAGTCAAAAAGCTTTTCAAGTACAGCTGCCAGCCTATGAAAATTTGCATATAACAAATATTTTGAATGGTCGAGAATATGCGAGGCTCAGGTAACCAAATACAGGAGGGTAGGGTGTTCTCTGGGACCAGGGGTTTATTTGTCCAACGTTTCGAACCCTCAAGGAATAAAAACTGTACAGCTCAAAAAGTATTTAACTCGGTTCTGCCAGGAGTGACCTCGGTCCTTGACCTCTGCCCTCGATCTGATCGCGCAACGCAAGTTAGGCATCAGGAAGCTCGATGTGCTTGTTAATTGAGTCCGCGGGTCAGTAGCCATGCTTCCTGCAGCAGGCCTAAAGTTCGGTCGTCTGACCGACCCAGTATTCGCACACGTTCGAAGTCGAAGCCGTACCCTAGCTTGGATGCGTGAGCGGCCACCAGGGAATTCTTGTTGTTCCGTTGCATGGCGAGTTCATGCTGGTGCATTCTCGTGTGAACCCGTTCGCCAGTTTTACCAACATAATTGGTTTGACCACAAAGACAGTAGATGTGGTAAAGGACACCGGTCTGATGGTTGATGGGTACTGGCTCTTTGGGCCGCATAAGTTTCCTGCGGATTGTTGCTTCCGGTCTGTGAGCAACGCCAATCCCAAATTTGCTGACGAGGCGAACGAATTCTTCCGAAACACCACCAATGCAGGGTAGTGCTCACCAGCGTGTAAGTACTGGCAGTCCTGTTGGTTTTCTTCGTTTGGCTCTTCGCCTGCTTTTTTCGACGAATGCGCCAGGCTAGCCATTCGTTGCGAAAAGTTTCCGCAGATACTGGACCTCGGCTTTCTTGTCGACTGGTTCGCTGCAGTTGGTTTCTACACGGTGATATAGCATTCGAATGCAGCTACGTTTGTCTGAGACGGGATGGTTGCTGAGGTAACTCAATATGTTTGAAGTATTTTTCACCTTCCTGTAAACTGTTGTGTTGAGTTCCCCATCGTCTTTTCTGCACACCAGCACGTCGGGGCAATCTTTTTCTTCCTCCATCGTGAACTGGACGTCAAGGATAATCGAGCTCAGATTCTCTGTGAAATCCCCAATCCTGTCTCGAAGAATGATTTCGAACGTGTCATTAACATACCGAACCCACAATCGTGGGTTGTATATTGCATATTTAAGGCCCAAGGGGCTCTTTCATATCCAAGCAGGTCAGTAGTTGCGGGAGTAGTAAATGCGGACCTCGCAAAGGATCGAATTAGTGAGGAATGTTCACATTAAGGCCGAGTTACCAATTCACAATATAAACTCGAAGTGGCTTACGACCGACGAAAACGCGAAATGAGAGGAAAAGCGTAGGGCACCCGTTCGTGGGGTTTCCAATAAATACGAAAGAATTTAGGGTTAGAGAAAAGGGTGCTCATTGGTAACCTACGCATTAGGGTTAGACTAGGGGCATTGCAACGCATCAACTTCAATAACTCCCCGTAGGAACACCATACGATGAAGTAAACACCATGGTAGGTGGCAACAGATAAGGAATCATCAACCCTTGACCTCAATGTAAATTCCAGGGTTTATGTCGAAAAACTGCCGCTCCCTTTTAAATAGGAGCGTCGAATTAGCATCACTTATGTTGAAAAAAGAACGCAGTTAGTTTGCAGTTATCAGTTTTCAAGAGACTTGGCTTAATACTGAAATTGAGTCGCAACTTTCTACTCGCCGGTTTATTGCTGCTTTCATACGGACGACGGATCCTTATCCAGCAGCAGAAATGGTGGAGTGATTGTTTTGTAAACCAGCAATTATGCACAAATTGTAGGTCCTTATGGATGTCCTCCGTGAATAGAGTCCCTTTGCTGAAGGCTTTGGATGGTACCTTCAAAATAAAGCATTCCTCTCTCTCTCTCTCTCTTTTTTCTATCTATCTCTCTCTTAATTCAAGGCTGTTGGCGTGCCTCCGTTGCTCAATTAATAGAGCGTTGGTTCTACTAATGCCTCCCCTGCCGATGTGCGTTCGAAGCCCGATGAGGCCACGAATATTTGGATCAACTGGATTAATTGAATTATTCAAATATGTCAAACCGCTCCAAATAAAACCAACCTGGTTTTTTTATCGTGCAAGTAGTTGACAACAGGTTCCATTTATACAGGATGAAATTAGGAGCGATAACGATAAAATAAACCCAATGAGAAAATTATAGCCACGACGGGCTACTCCGAACGATGAAGGCTTTTTGCGCCAACTCTCTGACATGGACACACATTTTCTGCGATTGACTCTAACGCGCAGTTAAATTAAACATTTTGTGCGGGTTTTGGCTGACCGAAATGCTTTCCTTTCGCTATCTCACGCAATGTGCACACAAATAAATAAGTGCAGTGCATGTTGGGCGTTGAATAAACGGGTATGATAATATCGTGACTCCTGATGTTGCATGCATCGTGTCGTTAGGGCGGCTTCGTGTATTATAATTTGATCCATGCGTGTTGAATCAAGCGTCCTTGTCAGGAAGACCTGTTGCAGAGACAAGCTTTTAGAGTAGGAGTAATGGTTTTATTTGCAGAGGCAACTGCTAATGGAATTTGTGCCTACAGAGCGGTTGAGGTGGACGATAGGGAGCTGACAATAGTTCTGGTACGCAGCCGACAGATCGACCACACGAACACTCCCCAAATAAGATGTCAGTTTTGGTTATACCAGCTTTATACCCGGACAAGGAGCGCATAGACGGGGCTCTGTGAGAGCAGTTGCCGCTAAAAACAATTTAAGCAAACCGTCTGACCAGCTCTACTGTCTGTTTTTTATTGGTCGGCCAGAGGCGATGTCTAGGTGGTGGCGACCAATCGATGAAGAGAGGAATTCAAGTTTGCAAAAGTCAGGATGCCGGGAAAAGGATCATTGGTCATATTGTACTCACCAAAATGAGTTCATTTGTTCGCTGACGTTTTGGGCAGCTGGGCCGGTTGTCTTTTGTCGAAGCGTAAATTGACTTTATCGATTAGCGATTTAAAGTTGGGGCTGTACGTTTTGGCCATGGGCTGATCGATTTTTCTCCGTTCGCTGTGTGGATTTTGGCATTGCCTGATGGCAGTATGTATTGGCACTCCTTGATAAACGTTCACCCGACCGCTAGCGGAACCCATCTGTCCTGCTTCCTCTTGGGTCCCACCGGAGGTCCTGACAGCCGTAACAGCTGATAATATAGGCAGATGGTATTACTGGCAAAGACGAGGGAGAACGGAATGACCATTTCTGGCCTATTAGCCATCATCCGTCAGTCATACCCGACCCAAAGTGGGGAATTATCCACGCCTCAAACTCACGACCTTCTGGATCAGAGTCAGACGTCCTAACCATTGAGCCACGAGCTCTGCGTATAGGTGTGGCTGGCTAAGGAGTGCTAACAAACCAGAAGCGGTCATTTCAGTATCCCTTGTCTTTGCCGGTAAAAATATTTGTCCAATAAGTGTTGCGTTTCGTCCCCACGATAAAGGGTGCAAATAGTCCTGCTCCCTCCTTCGGTGATTTCATCACAGGGCCGCCTTTGTCTACAAATCCTTAGTTCGGATTGACCTTTTCCTGTCCTTAACTCACGTAAGGGTTGAGGACTTTGTAAATTTCGGCAATGCAAGCCAAAGGTGGAGTCACTCACAAGTACCCCAGACGTGGGAGGTGAAAGCAAAATGGGTCAACAACAGTGGTGCTGGTGAAGAGAATGGACAGTCACATAATATAAGAGCAAACATTAAGCCTATAGAAGGATTGTCTACTGACAGAGAATTGTCCCCCCAGCCATATGTTAGTTATTTCTATCGTAGCCCGAATATATGACAGTTTGAACTTTCTGAACGCGACGTTAACCGTGTGTTTCAAAGTCTACAAGGTACAGCTACGGTGAATAAGGTTGTAGGGTTGTGAAAAATCTACAGCGAACAGGTGAGCTTCAGGGAGTAGATTAATAGAAGAAAATACGATCACTGGAGCATTGGTTTTTATTAGCTTGGCGTTTCGAATTGTCACTCGAACGCATCATAAGGGATAGTCACAGATAGGGCTGGAAGATGGTGTTTATTGGCTGGATACTTCGAATTGTTGCTCGAGCTAATCATCAGAGAAAATAGTAGCGAATATTCGAGTCCCAGGAAGCAGTTCAGAAGACGAATATGCGATCACTGGAGCAAGAGTTTTATTTGCCTGACGTTTCGGATTCCGTCGGGAATCCTTAGTCATAGGTAATCGTAAACAGGTCTGAGACATGCGCAGATGAGGGGTGATACATGCACAGATTGCACGGTATTTATAGTTCACAGTGGTCACCCGCATGCGTACTATAATTGTCAGTTCTTGCAGTCACCGCTTGAGGTCTTAATTGGTGCGGTGATTGCTCATTAATTGCCACAGCGTTCTTGTCCGCGTCGGATGCGGGTTTGGTAATTGCGCGACAATTATGCCCGCTGTCATCGGAGTTGTGGTTGCACCCAGTCCTTCCCATATGACTGATTCTCTTGCTCAGGAAATGTCTCAGTACACCGTATGGGAGCGCCAAATCATCGCGCTTGTTGATGGACTGGGGGCCTGAAAACCATGGCTCGAGCAGCTCGCGGCTCACGCGGTTGTCCCCTCTTGCGAGGATTTCGGCCTCGGCAAACTTGAAAATATGGTCGGGTCCCGTTGAGTGAGCTGCAACCTGGGACTTGGCGTCTTTCTTCCTCACCGCCGCTGCATGCTCGGCCATTCGCGTCCGGAGTAATCTCCCAGTTTCTCCGACATAGTTGCTTTGTCCACAACCACACCAGGTTCGGTAATCTTAATTGGTGCGGTGATTGCTCATTAATTGCCACAGCGTTCTTGTCCGCGTCGGATGCGCTGTGACAATCAATGAGCAATCACCGCACCAATTAAGACCTCAAGCGGTGACTACAAGCACTGACAATTTTAGTACGCATGCGGGTGACCGCTGTGAACTCTAAATACCGTGCAATCTGTGCATGTATCACCCCTCATCTGCGCATGTCTCAGACCTGTTTACGATTACCTATGACTAAGGATTCCCGACGGAATCCGAAACGTCAGGCAAATAAAACTCTTGTTGCAGTGATCGCATATTCGTCTTCATCAGAGACAGTCACAGATAGGGCAGATAGGGTCTGAGAACCATGACTTGAGCAGCTCGTGGCTCACGCGGCTGTCACCTCTTGCGTGGAATTCGACCGCATTAAACTTCAATCTGTTTTGATGCCGGGCCCAGGTTTGTCAGGGAAGAGAGAGTGTGATAGACAATGCACACGTCTTCTATCACTGTAATCGAATTCACGGGCAAGTCACGGTCCCTGCCTCACTATGCTCTAGAGCATATGGTGAAAATCGTCGTAATTGACGAGCTAATAGGGTAACTTAACATGTTGTAAGATACCTAATCTAGTTAGAATTCATCGCTTGTGGTTATAAATGACCCGATAATTTCTCGGTAGTCCGCGCATGGATTAGTAATTGTCTAAATTTAATTATCGTTCTCAATTCTTGGCGTGATGGGTACTCGACAATATGCTTCACTGTGAATGCAGCCTTTGGCTACCCGAGTTCACCCCGTGTGTCTAGGCATTTTCTCAGCACAGAATGATGAGAAGCTACGTTTTTGTGTTGCGGGTGAGGGTGTCGAAGTATCGATAAGGAAAGGTTCCCTATAACAAAAGTCATTGAAGGCAGAAAAAACTGGACCAGCTTTAGTGCGAGGAAAAGTAACTGTACAAAGATTTGTCACGAACCAGTCACCAGGTGTGTCCGTGAAAGTGTGTGCGGCTGCGAAGCCCTGATTGCGAGATGTTTGCCCTGTCGGCTGTAGCCAATCAAATAGCGCGGGAGTATCGATTGGCGTCGAGCGTATGCGCGGCCGCTCGATAGTGAGCATGTAAGCGAACGAGACCACCTGGCGTGCAAGGCTTGGCAAACAGACAACATGAGTCAGCGCACAGACTCCCACAGGAGAACCAGGAATCAATCAGTAAACGGCTCATGCAGTTGTAAAAAGTTCGGCTTCACCAAATATCGAGACCTGGCCAGGTCGCATTGCATGAGCGGCGACCTCAGTTTTCGCATCCCTCCGCTTCATCATCATGATCATCATCTTCAGCATCATCATCATCATCATCATCATCATCATCATCATCATCATCATCATCATCATCATCAT